>JAOEHX010009410.1:0-17557 GCA_025448015.1 Bolborhynchus lineola | reverse complement strand
ACTTCACCCCCTCAGAACCTTGCCTTCAGAGACGGTTAGCATAAGAAACAGTCACAAGAGCAACCATTGGGTTTATAACGCTGGTAATATTAGCACTTATCATGAGCAGATGTTCTGATCATTTTTAATTTAACAGTTTGTTGGTCTGTAATCACTTTGCTTTTTGTTTCTTCATTTAGCCACCAGATAGTGGGCCTCCACCATTACCAACATCTTCCCTTCCTGAAGGCTATTACGAAGAGGCAGTGCCACTTAGTCCTGGGAAGGCTCCTGAGTACATCACTTCCAGTGAGTAATATATTTCCAGATTCCAGTTTCTGAGCAATTGCTAATTCCAGTGTCCTTCAACTTTTCTATTTCTCAGCAGCCACATCTCTATTAGTGCTGTAGTGATGTGTCACAAGTGTGGCTTTGACCATTTGAGGATGGTTCTGGTTATCCTCCCTGGCCATGCATTGATTTGGTTTGCAGAACTGTGTTGGTGTGGACCTTTATAGGAACTCAAGTTAGGTGCACATAAACATGTTTCAGCTGCTCTTGGAGACAGAGGGTCCAAATCCATAGCTTTGAACCATAAATGTGGTAGGGGCATTGGATCAGGAGTACAGAGTTATGCATCATCCAGAGTAAATGCCTCTGAGTGGTGATACTGTAAATGTAGAGGTCTCAGAAACTGGTGCTGACCTGCAGGTCTACTCATATACCTTCATTGCACTGAATTGCTTGCTAAAGTAGACAATTAAGAAGAAAAAAGGAAATATCAAAAAGGTGTCATTTTCAGCATTTCTGATAGAAAATTGTGTCAAGGGATTAGTCAGTTATACTGATTCCCACAGGCCATATTTGATGCATATGACTGCTTATTTAGTGTAGAAGGCAGGGGGCTGCCTCCTAACTGACCACCAGAATGTCCTTCTGCAACACACACTCTATTTCGTGTCCAACACTTTTCCAAAGACCAAAGGTGGAGCTATACTGAGAGCACACTGATGGAACGCTGAAATAACTGCTGTGAGCATTTACACAGGGTCAGTCAACAGGACATTATGTACCAAAACATTGCAAAGATTTTTGGTTTTGCTGTTTTTCTCTTCCCCCGGGTAATTTATTTCTCATGTATGGCCGATTTATCATTGATCATTGTTTTCTGTGGCCCAGAGATTAAAGGCATATCTTCCCCCATTTTATGGCCATTTTTGTTATTTGAACAAGTGAATAAAATATCTCTGTTCTTAAAACATGCATAGGAGTCACCTTAGAACATTAATTAGCCATTTGTACACTGCACAAACTGAGGTTATCTGGCAGCTCTTAATTTACCTAAGAAAGTCAAGGTAAGAAGGAGTTTCATATACTGTATGAAGGAACATTAGCAGAGTGGCAGAGTCACTCCTCTCTTCATTTCCTCCTTTGAAATGCTGCAGGGTGGTCTTTCTACACCCTATAATCCAGTGAACTGCTGATCTGTGTTTTGTCATTAAACAAGAACCATGCTCAGGAATAAAAATGTTAATAGTACAAATATTAATAGCACTGCCAATGGATCGCCTAAGGAGAAAAAAAAAAGACAAAATATGAAACTGATTTATTGTACTTAGCCATCCAAATCTATAAAAATATTTAAGATATCAGCCTTAAAAATTCATTAAGTATCCCATAATTTAAGTATTTATATACAGGCATTAGAAGTTGTTAGTGTAGCTCACTGCACATTTCACTAGCTATGATTTTGCTCGGGTTCATTGTCCTGACCTCCATATCATCTCTTTTAATTTGTGTTGAAAGATTCCACTTTTCATCGATACTAAAGTGGCTTTTAAATTCAATCTGCCATTAGTAATATATCCCCAGTGAAGCAAAACTTCCACTGAATCCACTTGTGTGGTGACTAAAATAAGCCATTAAAGTGGTGTACTAACCAAAGATGTAACCTTAGCTGTTCAGTCTATTTCAGATGAAGAAGACCATTGCAAAGAAGTACACAAATAAACTGCTAAACTGTTGCGATAGATGTCATTATCTTACGTAAATATTCTTATGGAATACTTTTGTAATGTCATTAATAGCAAGGGGGCTTACATGCCATGTGTCCTACCTGTAAAGGTAGACAGGAACTGAAGAAATTTGCAGAATATAGGTTGTGAAAATGAAGTATCTGTAAATTCACCTAATCCCTGTAATCTGTCTGTAAACAAACAGTTACATGTAGATGGAAACAAGGCTATATATGCCTTGTCTGATAATTCTTTATTAAAAGCTACTGATCTGTACAATATGCCTAAATTGTTACAGACTTTGAAATACGCTCTTGCAAATAATGTGAAAGTCCACTTTTAACATTTTCACCCCTTATCTGTGAAAAATTTTGGGGAAGATAAGGGTGAAAAGGCAATTCCAAAAGAAGCTAGAATAATCAGAAAACACAGATCAAAAGAAAAAAAAAATAGATTAGCAGCATTGGAACCTGTTGTATTGGTGCATCCTGAGTCTTTGAGGCTTCAGTAGACTTAATAAAGCCCCTTTAGTTTGGAGAGACATTTTTCACTTATTCTACACATGCTGGTTTGTGTCTCAGAGCCTGAAAGCCTGGGTTTGGATGTGATGCAGCAGTTTGGACAAACAAAGAATAGAAGCGGGATGTGGCAAAGGGCAGCATAGTTTCAGCCAGAATGATACGAATATGCCAAGGTGGTCATCCTTCCTGGTGCGAGTCACACAGCAAACTCTTCTTCTGGCCAAGAGTCCCACAAACCCAAGAAGGGAAACATAAGGAGTAGTTAATGGGCAGGATTTGGCAACATTTTCCCAGAGATACCATTAGACTGTGTGAGGATGGGAGCCTCTGAAGTTCCAATTGGCCCTCATCCTCCTGCAAACAGAGATTTGGATGAACCTGCAACTGCTGTGCCAGCAGAGTACCTCTGCTGATCATACAACATACGACTAATATGAAATCTGCGCTTGGACTGCTTGTGAGCCATACAGGAAGTACCTGTAAGATATTTAACATGCAGAATTTCAATCTCTACTTCTAAGTCCAAATCAGCATTTTCTGCAATTAACTTTTTTAGAAACTGGTAAAACTTGTGGTAAGAACAAAAACAATAAATTCAATACTGTGAGGAAAACCCAGTAACTGCTGAAAAGAGTGTGAGATTGTTTTACGGTATGAAGAAAGCAACTTTTCAATACGTGGCCAAGAGATGACTAAGAATTTTATCCAAGGTGAAACCTTATTTTCTGCAATATGAAGACGTTAAATCATGTCATAAAGAAGAATGAAAACCAATGCATTAAAACAGATTTAAGTTTTTGCATCCTGTTGATTGATATGCTTAAAAGTGGAGATGGGGAAGGCATATTAGATAGACCATCCTCCGATTGAAAAGTCTTTGACTCTCATGCAACTATCCCTTCTTCAGAGTGTACTCAGAGTGTAGAAAAAACAACTCAGCTCCACTCTCAGGACTGTATTTGAGGAGTTTTCCTCCTGTACTGTCACGTTTCAAGTCAGTCTGATGAAAATTAACACCCAAACACTCTTACTTTGAAAAGCTGATTTCTCAATTTTGAAGGAAAAATCTCATTAATAATTAAGCAGAAAAATGCTGCCAGAATAGTATTTCCATATGTCAATATGTGCCTAGTGACATCTTATGCTACTTACCTCAAAAAAAAAGTAAGTTTCTGAATAATATTATTGCCAAAACTAGATCAAAATCACAAATGAGGTAAAAGAATACAGCAGAAATGGAGCAAACATCAAAGTGAACACTGTGACAGTGACATAGCTGCAACAAACATCACTGCTGAATTTGAAGAAGGGATGAGGAGGTTATGGGCACCTCAGTATCTGAAAAGGGAAAGGCAGTTGTTAAAGATAAGTTCCCAGGGAGACAGCAACTTCAGGTTATGGCAGCTTGTCCCTTAGTCCATGCCTCTGGGAGAAGACCTTGAAGATGCTGATTTAATGACTAGACCTTCCATCTTCATATGCCACATGAATCGTTCTGCCTCTGTTTCAAAAAGGCTGGCATGCTACTGTGTGTTTGAGACTGGTTGCTGCTCTCTCAAGCATTTCCTGATGTTTCTGCGTGAAGGTTTGTGGCTAGCGACTCCAAAAACAGATTTGATGGGGGAATGTTTTGTTTTGGTTGTGATTTTGATGGGAGTTTTTTTAGGGTTTTTTTCTGCTTCATGGAGAGGAAGGAGGAAGAGATGGATGAAGCAGCAAGTTCTACCAGATCTGACACATTCTTTTAAGCAAATATGCAAAAATAAATACTCTGGAATAAATATTTCCAAATCTTTCAGTTTAAACATCTACTCTATTTTTTTCCATCTTCCTCTTGATTTTTGTAACTTAAATGAAAAATCGTAGTGTTTTCCCATGGATAATTATCTGAAGCTTTTATCACCCGCCCATAGGGAGCTGCCCCAAACCAAATGCTCTGTAGCAGAATTGACCATTAATTGGCAATTAATTAAAATAAATATATAATAACAAAACATATTATTCCAGAACGTCAGATTTTACTTTCATTTCAGTTTGGAATGGAGTTACGCTGTTTTGTGGACTTCTATAAACACAAATCAGATCGGAATATCTAGTCTTGATTCAGAGATGTGAGGTCTGGGTATGCCCAAAGGCAGGAACTCATGTAGAATGAGCTTTCCAGCAATCCACTCTCTTGTCCTCTTCCCAGTTGTTTCAGGTCTCCTTCCTACATCCCAGCTGTGTCCTAAATACCTAGGTAAAGCAAATGAAAGATTTTTCTTTTGCCTTCTGGTCTAAAAATATATCAAAGTCTGCATGAAATGTTTAGATGAAATTTCAGCTGTTAAAAATATTCTAATCAATTTTCCCCCATAAGAGCACATGCAGTGGGTAACAGGCATGCTTTCAGGTGTTAATATCTGAAGGGCGTTTGTGTGTGTGTGTGTATATATATATACACCCAAATAAACAAATAATTA
Source organism: Bolborhynchus lineola (assembly GCA_025448015.1). Lineage (NCBI taxonomy): Eukaryota > Metazoa > Chordata > Aves > Psittaciformes > Psittacidae > Bolborhynchus > Bolborhynchus lineola. The sequence continues at coordinate 12,580 of JAOEHX010009410.1, read as the reverse complement.
TGGATGGAGGAGGAGAGGGTTCTTTGTAATGGTAACAGTTTTGTAATTGAGGGGACTGCTAGAACTGACTGCGCTGTTGAAAATAAAAGGCCTGAACACAGATTGTTTAATTAAAAAGGCATCTTGCCATTCCATCATCAAACCTGGAGCAGGATGAAACTGTTCAGACTAAGAACATAACAAATTTTTTTTTGCAGAATACTTTTAACTCCAGCAGAATCTGTAGTTCAGGGAACAGTACTGTTCATTCAGCGTTAATTGTATCAGTGCAGGTACTGTATTAGAGAGTTATGTGAAATATTATGGTAGGTAGATAGTGCCCCATAATGTACTTTTGCGACCTTTGTCATATTCACTGTTTCTTGATATGCTGTACTAATATTGATATTTCTGTGCCTACAGTTCACATTATGCAATAGGGCAAGAAGTAGAGGTTTCCCTGTAAAAGGATTACTAAAGATGGTATCTGCCAAATAATGTTTGGAAGATAATAAAGCACTCTTTAAAATTCTAGCTGTGTATTCCCAGCTATTCTTTCAATTAAAATGCCCAAGGTGTCAATATGGGTCTTCTATAAAGTTTCGCAGTGAAAGTTCACATCTTACTCAATTAGCTTAATGTATCAATACCACTTAGCATTGAAACAGTAATTTGTTTGTGGCTGACTTTCAAAAGCCTTAACTTAAAATGAAGCCTGTTAAGATTTTGAGTTATTTCAGTTCACTTCATGGCTAAATGTTTTAACTTGACACTTTTACACTTTCTTAAAGATTATGACTCAGATGCTATGAGCAGCTCTTATGAATCCTATGATGAAGAGGAGGAGGATGGAAAGGGGAAGAAAATGAGACATCAGTGGCCTTCTGAGGAAGCCTCTATGGATCTGGTGAAGGATGCCAAAATCTGTGCCTTCCTCCTTAGAAAGAAACGATTTGGCCAATGGACCAAACTACTGTGTGTTATCAAAGAAAACAAACTACTGGTAATATTTATTTTTACATAGCTGTATTTTCTTTATACCTTTTAGATGATGTATTTATTTTTACAGGACTCTGGTTTGGAATATATTCTGCAAAGAGTGGCCAAGTCTACAGTAACCTTACCAAAGAGTTTGGTCATGATTTACCGAAGAAGCACTGAAATTATAAGTGCTGCATTATACCACTTAGAACTTTGATTTTTAGTGCACTTAAACCCAGGCAGTTCCCTGATATTGGAAAGAAAGTCTGGCCTATTATCTTCTAACATATTTCATTTGGAAAAAGAAAATGCTGAAACTGTAAATCCAATCTTTCGTTCCCTGAGGACAAAAAATCTCATAGGGAGCTTTGTGTATGAACTGTTAGATCAGACTGCTGGAGAGAAAAGTCCCTTGTTAGACTGCGAATTCACTTGGCAGCATATGCCATGGTAATGTATACACTTGAAACTAAACTTTTGCCATCTGTTCTGCAGTAATTACAGATGCAGTATTCACATGATGCACAGCTGCAGTATAGAAAGAAAAGAAACAAGTGAATGTATTTGTTCCTTAAGCAAATCTGTTATGTTTCTTCTGATTGGAGGCACCAGTGAAAGATTCCGTAAGTTAGTAAATTATCTGCTCATAGACATCTTTTTATTTTCTCAAAAGAGAGCCTAATTGTGTGAAAGAGATATTTCTGTGTCACTGTAAGTGAACTAGTGCTTACAGTAATAAATAAGTTGGGTTCTTAGGCAGTCCCTGCCTTCCTATCTGGTGTTTCCAACAGTTGTAACTAATTATGTGAGCAGTAATTATAGCAATCTCACAAACCTTAAAAGCTGGCAATAGAACATTTTCTGTAGAACCTCATTATTCTACGCTGATACAATGTAGCTTAGCTGTGTTCACTTTCCCAGTTCGTTTGTGCTTATGCCACTGTAGGAAGTAATAGCACATGAAATAGAGGCAAGAAGTTTCTGCAAATATAGTTGGAATGAATTTGCTAGATTTCAGTGGTTAGTGAGGATTTCATTTTTGTATGCTCCTTTATTTAAATGTCAAAAAGAATGTTGATTCTGATTCAGTTATTATATTGTTATAATGCCATTATCCTTAGTCCACATTTTTATCACCATGTATCAGGATCAGATTTCAAGACCACCTGATAACAGCTTGAAGAAAAGAAAGAAAGAGGGAAAGAAACAGATATTTCCCTGAAGTCATACCATATTTCTTCTACAATTATGTTTGTTGTTCTGTATAGAAAGATGTTTTTTTTTTTTTTTCTCTTTTCATTTCCTTTAGCCACATGTGTGGTCTGAAAAGCTTTTTTTTCCTTACAGGGATTGTCTTTCAGTAATTGTGTAATGGGGATTAAGAAAATAAAAATCACAATAGGAGTCTAATGACCAAGTTACACAAGATTGGTTTATTGTTCGAAGGAGGCCTTAGACATTTAACATATGAGATATGCAAGTAAAACAAATATATGTTCTTAGGGATTAGTAATTGCTTGTGTTATAAATGCAGCTGTCATCATAACCCCAAAATATTTTAATTTGAATTAGACATTAGAAATAACTTTCCGGAGCGAATCATTTTTCACTTAAAGACCTTTAATATCAGAATACTTCAGGCTTAATAATGTATAATTATAAATAAGATGTTTAAATTAATATAAAGAAAATTATATTATATTTATTTCTTTGTAAAGATGCTAATATTGCATGTTTTCAAGATTTCATAACTTGAAAACTTAATATTTTTTTAATGTTACAGACTTAAAAACTGTGACCATGCTGGAGAAACTTTGAGTGAATGGGCTTTGAAGAAGCAGAAGGCAGATTATGAGTAATTTGCAGAGCCTGGTTTAAAGTGGCTGTATTTGCCCAGCCTAAGTTGTAGTGTTTATAACACTTAACAGCTACTGTCTTCCTGACAGTTGCATCATAATGTGAATACTGCTGAAGAGCTGCAAAAGTTCATGTGCTTTTCTCCGTTCACATTTATACTTTGTTCTATGTATGCATACACTAATTAGCCAATACATTCTATATTATCAGATACCTTTATAGCCTTCATGCTCCTTTGAGTGAGTGAAAGCCTAGTTTACATAAGTGCATAAAATAAGAGGATACTCATATGCACAGTTAAATGTTTTCTGTAATCTGGCACTATGACAGCTTCAAGAAGCACAGCTGTACTGATGTGTTGGAAGGCAGGAATAGGGACTGGGTCTATAGGGTAAGTGTTGTAACCCTTCATCTTTAGATCACTACTTCAGATAAAGAGCAGGTCATCAGAGATCCAGCATGAAATGACATTTGCAGCACTTACTAAAGAGGGAAATAAATCATATAAGGTACAGTTTTTGCCAGGAGCTTACAAAGTAAACTAACATGGAGATTTGTAAAGTTTTGTGCAGTGACTATTAAACTGTATTGGCTGAAAAACTGGGACTTTGCCTGCTTTCTACACTGTGACAAATTTTTTTGACTTTTCTTAAGAAACAGAAGAGCTGAGTAAAGCGTGTGCTGGTGTTTTGCAACTGCAGCTGTACAGACTGATGCAGTTTGCCTAGATCAGTAGGGCTGTTGCTGGAGGGCAGGGTAAACATTTGGGCTTTAAAGTCATTAACTGTACAAGTTTATTCTGCTGCTATGTGTGAACAGATACCCTAAGTCACTCTTTTCCTACCTGGTCAAGGTCAAGCTTGAATCATAAGGTTAAAGCGGGGAAGTTTAATGCTCTCCATGTGTTGTACCTGTCCTGCAATAAAAGATGTCAATTAATGTCAGTCTGGAAGTAATTTTGCTTTACAGAAGGGATGAGAAGGAGAACTGCAAAATTGGCATTGGCTGAACTCTGTGGTATGTGGTAAAGGGGTGCATGAAAATTATTAAAAATAGCATTTCTATATGATAATTTTTTTCCCCAAGGTTCAGAAAGGTGATACCTAACTATTGAACTTTCCTCGCTGTTTTTTAGTGTTACAAAAGTTCCAAGGACCAGCAGCCCCAGATGGAGCTGCTCCTGAATGACTGCAGTATCACATACATTCCCAAAGACAGCAAAAAGAAGAAGCATGAACTGAAAATCTCGCACCAAGGAGCGGATGCCCTGGTTCTGGCAGTGCAGAGCAAAGAGCAGGCAGAACAGTGGCTAAAGGTAAGGGCGCGGTTTCTGACCAGGAGCTTTTCCACCCACAAAGTGCTTCCCTTGCCTATTCAATTGCTTTTAAAAACTGAGATAAGACATCAACTTTCAGTCAAATCCAGACCATTTAAATCTCATATAATTTGGGACTGCAGGATCAGGCCTTGAAGCAACTCCTTGGGCAATCGGCAACTCAGGATTACACAGGTGCTGCTGCTTTGTATGGTTTCACTGCTAATTACACAATAATCTGGAACTGAGAGGAGGGGCAATTCCCTTCCATCTTCATCCTCAGCTCATTTTTGAGAAAGCTATTAGTAGTGAGCTGAAGATTGAAATTCCCTAAGGTGCAGAGGAGTCTGGAACCCGGGTTGCTTTATGAAGTGGTATATTGCACAACTGCCATAATCTACCCTGCAAAATAGGGGTAAAACGTCACAGCCATCTTTTTAAAAAGCAGGATCTCTGAGGAGATACCTGTTGGAATTCTTCCTGATGGAGAAAAATCCTTCAACTTCCTGAAGTCACCTCAAGTTTGCTAATCCTCGTTTTGCAGCAGATCATCTGTTATATGGTTTGTTCTGGGAATGCAGACTTCTGAGAAATGGGATTTTGTAATCTGTTACTCCTTTCTGTTCATTGTCTGCAAATGTGGAAAATCCCAACACAAGGACTGCAGTTTTAGATCCTAACCAGAATACTAGTATTTATGTTGGACTTTGCCAGTCTGAAATGTGGAGGTCAGTGAAGTAATGTGGGAAACCATCACTGCAGTTTCAGTAGCTTGTTTTTAAAACTTTGGAATCCAGCCTTTTAAATGCATGTCTGAATGCATAAGACTCATCAGGCATTCTGCATGCTGTGCTCTGATCTAACCTTATATGGTACTTATTTTTCAAAAAATAAATTGTATTATTCCAAATACAATCGAATTAAAGACGTAGGAATTTCCTGATGGCAAACAGTTTTTCTGCAGAAGAAGGAGACATAAAATGCAGCTCAAAAGTTTTGACTTCTGCTGTGGGCTAATTTACTAAATGGAAAATTAATCTGTAATTTCCTATTTTGTGATACTGAATATACCTTTTGTGGGGTTGCAGTTTGTGTGTATGTTTGGTTTTGACTGCAACTTTAGCTTAGAAAATGCACTCTCGATTGTCTTTTTTAATATAAACTAACCACAGCCATGTATTGGCAAGGCTTCTTCCAACATCAGTATCTTGTTTTATGTTTTAAAATCCAGCACAATCCAAGTGTCCTATTAACTCACCTAGAGTTTCAAAAACACTGATTGGAATGAAAGGAGTCATAAGTCATATTCTTTTCTAAGGGAATTCCACTGTCATTAGATCATAATAACTGCATCATTATTTCCTGTGTTGTTCTAAACTTGGGTTTAGTAATGCTGAATTCATTGGCATTTATCAGACTTTCTTTCAGAAAAATGGTTGTTTTTTAATTGTACATAAAGCATTCCCGGACAGTATGTTATCTGCAAAGCATTTGGAGACAGTCTGACAGTACTTTATTTAGCTCCTTCCTGCTGCAAGAGTCTCTGTTAATAAAAACTCTTTCAAGTACATGGCAGTGCTACTGTATGCTCGCTTCCAAGCCCTCAGCACTGCTACAGCATACTGCTGTGTGCAGTACAACTTGCCTATCCAACAGCTAACCAAAAATGGTTAGGTCTTGCAACAGCTCCAGTGTTTTCAAGAAGTATAGCTTTCGCAGAAAAAAAAAGCACTGGGTTTTGTATATTTAAAACTGAAGCAAAATTTAAGGGGTGTTTTATTATTGTTGTGAAAATAGCTATTTTTTGCTCATTCGAGCCTCATATAAAACGAGCTTCTGAAAATTGTGTATGGCTTTATGTAGGAAATACCTACAATACTGAGAAAGAGATCACTGCTTTGTCTTCGTAGAAGTGATGTGAGCTTTCCCTGGCTGTCACTCAAGAGGACCAGGGTCCCCCCAGCATTCTGTCACCTATGCGCAATTTCCACAGTTAATAGAATGGGCAGATTCAGAGTCTGACAATGACAAAAGTCTCTGCAAGCACATTTGTAAATACTAGGCTGCCTGTTCTTTATTGTCAAAGATTCTACACCAATATGTGCCACTGGAGACAGGTTATCGCTTAGGATCAGTGGGTTCTCATTAATTCATTTGTGTCAAATTAAAGCTTTCCTTTTGAGCCTGAAAAGCTCAAAATGGCTTTGGAGGCCAGATTTTCCCATGAAAGTTAAACCAGATGATTCTTTTCTTCCAGTGAGATGTAATCAGTATAAAATACATTTACATAAGCAAGGAATTTTAAAATATCAGTTGGAACACACGTCGAAATAGAGGCAGAATATTTTAGGCCTTCTTCGCAAAGATGACACCAAAAAACCCCAGCTGATAACCTCAGTGTAAATTGAAGTCTAGACTGGAAACCACAAAGGGAGTTTCAGTTTTACCAGCTAACAAATGCTTGATGAAAAAAGATAGCTGATGTCACCAAAGAGCCTGTCAAGATTTCAGAGCAAGGAGAATAAGTAATATAAATTCAGGCTAGAGCTGAGATCATACATTAGAGCTGTAATATGGTGGGCAACATGAAGTGGTGGAATTTTCCAGACTTCAGTCCTAAAAAGTTGCCACAAAAATGTACATAAAAAAATGTGTGCAGTTACACACTCTGACCCAAAAATGATCTTTTTCCATGTGCGCTTGAGTATGTGTGCATCTGTGTGTGCTTTTGTGCATTTGTGGTCAAGTAAGGTCTTAAATCTGCCCATTTGTCTCAGCACAGCCAACAGACTGGTGAAACTGCACCTACTTGTCAGCATCCCTGGGAAATGCTACATTAAAAATAAAAGGACTACTAAGAACATGACATTACAAGAAGATGCTTGTTTAGTGGCATCATTCATACAGATGAATGTGTTCTGTGTGCGGGACCTTCAGACTAGGCCTCATAAATCTGCTGTTAAGAGTACGTGGATGCCAAAGGAATTAAATTCTGAAGTAGCTTCCTTTAGAAAAGCAATAGAAGGACGTGGTCATGGTGTCTGATCACAAGGTCTGCTCTTCTTCTTACCATTGCCTTCGGCAAAAATGTATTTCTGATTTATCACTCATGAGAGGTAATCTATCATTGTGGAGTACTGGCCTTGATTTTCATTTTTCCCTAACATTAGGCACCTTCTGGTAACACTTCATTTTGCAGTGTACAGCCATTTTGCAGCAGTCTCTTCAGTGGAGGATCTGTAACTGAACAGTGACTCTTTCAGGCATATATTTCTTCATAAAATCATAGAATAGTTAGGGTTTGAAAGGACCTTAAATCATCTATCATTTTGACAGTGTTCAGTTCTGAACTTGTAATAAAAGAGATTTTATGCCCTGAAGAGAGGAGAAAATCAGGGTTGTGGCTGTATCTACGTGTGAAAGGCCCTGCAGCACTCCTTATACAGCTGTTAATCCTGTTGTCTCACGCAGTTTCCATCTCTAATAACTGCATGCTGTCTCATAAAAGTCTTTGAAAACCACTTTTTCACTGCCCTGAGCTTAGTGAGGGGAATCAAGTAACTTCTGGGCTCCAGTCTTGATGTGCACTGAGTTTTTCTGAAGTATAAACTACTGACAGAGCTCTTCTTTTACCAGTTTAAATCAGCACAAAACTGAGCTTGTAACTGTAAACATTGTGTGGCTGCTTTTACTTTCTATGGGAAATTCCAGCTAGAGATCTCAAAACACTTCAAACGTTATTTTCTTGGCTTAAGTAATGTTCCCCAAAGAGGTTATTATCTCTATTTTATAGCTGAGTAGAGTCAAGTGCTGAATGATTATGCCTTAAAATCTGACTGGAAAAACTGTGCTTGGGGATGCATACTTGGTACAAGTGATTTCCATTTAGCATTTGTTAGTTTGTAAGTATATATACTGTGTCCCAAGACAGGCAGGCTGGGTTCTGGGTTCTTTCTTTCACATTACCAGCAGTGAAGGCTTTGCAACTAAATTAAACCTCCCAGGACTTACATCCCTACTGTCTTAAAGAGATGGCTTTAGATGACTGGGTTCAAATAATGGCAAGGTCATTATGTTTGCATCAGACCTATTTAGGGCCAAACCTGGAGATCTGATATACTAAGCTGTTAGTGAGAGCTTTGGCTAGCCTGCAGGACTGCTGCCAGTGTGCTTTGACAAAACCAGAGGGCCCCAACTTGGCTGTGAATCCATGTGTGTGTGACCGGCAGATGCATATGTAAATTAAAATAAATAAATACATAAATGAGCAACAAATGAGCAACAAATAAAACCAAATAACAGAATCGTAAACATCCCATTTGCTTGTTTTCTCAGTGATAAATTTTCTTTATCTATACAGGCTATATAATACACAATATAAGCTATGGCAGATCTTGGATCAAAACCCAGGAGTGCTGAGACTTGATCCCATGCTTTCCCCACTAGATAGCGTTCCTCCTCTCTCGTACTTGCAGCTTTGGACTGAAAATTACTTAAATCATAGTTAGCTGAGATTTACAGCCTAAAGTGTGGTCTTGCATCTCCACACTGGGCTGGGGATGCAGCTTCCCTTGCACAGGGCACCTCTAGCCCTGCAGCCAGCCGGCACCTTCTTCCCTGAGCTCTGTCTGGTCCATCAGCCATACATACCAATGTTCATGGTAATTACACGGGAATAATACAGAGGTTGTCTTGGTTGAATGTGTCAGAAAAATAAGTTGTTATACAAGCACGAAGGATGCACTTGCTGTCTACTAGTCAGCTGCTAGAATCTCATCCTCACTTTGCTCAAACAGCAATAAGACGGAAAGATGAATCATTTCAGTCTAAGGGATGATTGAGAATGATGTTTTCCAGTACAGAAGATAAGGGGGTTTCTGTTTGAGACATAAAGCACAGGCTATGATGTGGATAATTTCTGCTTTTCCTCTAATTTATCTAGGTAAAATCATTAGAGCATTTCTTCTGTACAAAATCCTAAGAGAGTTTTGGTGCTCTCTTAAGGAGGAGGAGATTGACACTAAGAAATGTAATCTGTAGGACTCCAAAAGAGAGAAAATGAGAATTTTGCCATGCCAAAATGACGAGGAGTCCCAGAAAGTCAGTACTCCTCCAGCACCGAACAAGGAGTGTTTCAGGAATGAGAAATAAAGGATTACACCTGGGGACAAACCCTTTTCCCTATGCTATGTTGTGCATAAGTGGATTTCAGCTTTACCATATTGCTGTTTTCAGAGTTAACCTTTTGAGGCAGGGGATACAGCTTGTCCCATTTCTAGCAATTCCTAATCACCTTTGAACTTGATCTTATTAAAAGTGTGAGCTTTTCCTGTGAGTTTCATGAAAACACGAGGTGAGATGCTGTAATCACATCCATGTGGTAAGCGCAGCCTGTAGCCTGAACTCATCCCACGGTATCCACCAGAAGAGAGGTCCGCAAGCTCATCAAATGCAGCATGGCTTTCAGTCTTATTCTTATCAGGTCCCAAAGAGATCAACCACAAAGACCCATCTAGAAATTCAGTACTTTTACTCAGAATTTGCGGTGTTTCTGTGTGGCAGGATCTGGCTGGCAAGCAGCAGGCTTTCTGGTTTTACTGTCTAGCCTTGTGCTTTTCATCTAAAGCTTGGCTCTTTGAAAGTAGCTGAAAAACCTAATCTGATCCTTCTGACTTTGCATACAGGAAGAATAAGTGGAGGTCAGGTATTTTGCCTTCTGTCCTGGTGTATCACTTTAAATGAGATACAAGAATTTTAGGAATTTGTAGGTGTGTGCAGGTCTGAAGGTTTTACAGTAAATGTTAGTGCTTGTGTGGTAAGATAGTTTTTAAAGAGAGAAATATTCCAGACATACCATGTGGCAGAAACTCCACTGACTTCACCCGTCACTGTCAATGGCTCAGGGCAGGGAATCTTTCCAGCTCTTTACCTGCAAATATTTTCCCTCTATTCCTCATGTTAGTGCACTCTGTGTAATACACTGGTGTATACCTGATCCAGCTGGTGATTCGACACGTTTCTATAAAGGTCTAGAGCACATGCATTACAAGGAGCAGGTGGGGTAACTGGGGTTGATCAGCCTGGAGTAAAGGAGACTCAGGGGGAACCTTACTGCTGACTACAACTACCTGGAAGGAGATAGTAGTGACGTTGGGACTAGTCAAGTAACAAATGATAGGACAAATGGAAATGGCCTCAGGTTGCACAAGAGAAGATTTAGACTAGATGTTAGGAAAAACTTCTTCACCAGAAGGGCTGTCAAGCACTGGAACAGGCTGCCCAGGGAAGTGATGGAGTCACTATCCCTGGAGGTATTTAAAAAATGTGTAGATGTGGCACTTGGGGACACAGTTTGGTGGTGGACTTGGCAGCACTAAGTTAATGGTTTGACTCAATGATCTTGAAGGTCTTTTCCAACCTAAATGATTCTGTGGTTCTATAAATAACAAATAATAATATAGTTCAGGCTGCACAAGTTTTTTCCAGGTCTGCATTTGAAAGCATCAGTTCTGAAATCTAATTGTAGTACTGTAATTGTGGTATATAAAATTCTTGCAATGGAATAGCAGATTATTTTAAATGTATTTAGTTTTGAGGCTATCCAAAGAAATGACAGGTCTTCAGTTTTCTGATTACATTTGCTCATGTATTTTAAATATTTGAGTACATAGTCTGTTTATGATCTCAGTTTGATTTTCCTGGCAGATCACTCTCTCTGTGTGTATATGTAATGTACAAAGGCATTTGTGGTGAAAAAAGGGAATGATTTCCCATTTCTAAAGTGTGAGAAAACTAAAACTATTAATGGAGTATGCACTATTCCAAAGTATTCTCGGTACAGCCTTCCAGATTATACCATTTTATTAAAAATAACACATTTGGGTATTCTTTTCATTTGGTTTCTAGTTTTGGAGCCATTGGGATACACTTACTTGTATTTTCACACATTTCATTGCAATGGATAAGAGTTTTCTGACCTCCTTCCCCCATTCTCACTCACAATTGTTTTTTAATGAAAATAGTTATCTTTTGTTGCCCTATGACTCCAGGAGATGGAACATAGAAAAAGCTGACAAGAACTCTGAGTCTTGTGATTGAAATTATGCAGGTTGGCAACACTGGTGGAATGTTTTATCCTTAAAATTTTGAGTTAAAGCTATAAGCATGTGAAAACCAGATTTATAATGGTGGCTGTCTGCAAACGTAATTATAGGGAGAGCATCCACGCAACCATTATATAGTAAAGGCATTTCATCCTGGTGATCTGGAGAAGTATGAGTTTTATGCTGTGCGTCGAACATAATTATATTGCGCAGAGAAGGTGATGAGCAAATCTCTGCCAGTGAACCCCTTGAACCCAAATGAAGTGTTGGATCCTTGAATATGCATTTACTGCAGATCTTGCCACAAACTTTCATTTAATAGTGTGTCATTTTTTTTTAATCAAAATTTAATTACAACCCAATTAAACACTTTAGCTTCCCCTTAAATATGTGAGGTATGATAAGAACCGGATTTACTTGAGTGCATGACTTTGCACATACTATTCAGTTAGTGCTGCCAAATCATTTCCCTCTGTTCTGTCTGTAACTCCCATTACTATCTGCCTTTGCCAAAATTAACTAACAGTGTGGTGTGAGCAGATGCTGAAAACATGAGCCATTGAATCAGGGTCATGCAGGAGACAGAAATAAATGTTCCCAGAAACTGTATGGTCACTTTTCTCTAGGAAGAAAACAGCAGTGTATTTACACCATACTGAGGACCAGCAATTGAAAATAAAACAGCACACATGCAAATAATTCTTGTGATTTTAATGAAATTTGGGCTACATTTAACCCTGAGGTACAAATGCTCTGCAACAGATATATGTAAATTTTCTGTTACAAAGGATGACAAGTGACATGAAATACTGTGCCTTTGTTTCTGGGACAAGATATAGGGAAGTTCAGACGGTTAAGAAGGAATGCTGAAGTGTTTTAAGATGCTAGTTCATAAATGAATGTATAAGTTCATCTCTCAGCTCTACTCAGATTGTTTTTTATGTGTCATTGAGTGAATGATTTAATTTTCTCTTGTTCCTGAGTTCTCCATCTGTAAAATGGGGCTACTGATCTTTCTTTATGACAGTTAATGCCTTTAATTTATAATGTGCTCATGAGTTGTAGCAATAGGGGTTTTGTAAGCCCATAAACACTAGATTTACTTAGCTTCACCCTTAAAGGGAACTTCTGTACTGTGTAAAGACTGTTTGGTGCCATCTTCAGTAGTTTTCACATCAAGATAATACAGTTTAAAACTAAAAAGACATTGTTTGTTGTTTTGCTTTTCCTCTCCTTCAAAGAATTCTGGATTTTGACAGTTAGCTGGATTCCTGCTTTCCCTGGAACTAGGAGTTCTCGGGCCAGATCCTTCTCTCGGACAGCTGAGTTTGTTGTAAACAGTGTA
>JAOEHX010009409.1:0-21022 GCA_025448015.1 Bolborhynchus lineola | reverse complement strand
GATCAAAATCACGCTGTCAGAATATGAAAATACCTCAATAATTTTCTTTCTCATTGTAACTGTCAGCCTCAAGATACCACTTGCTCTCGAGCTACTATGCAGAATGTGTGCCAGCTCAATTCTACTTCTACTCTTGTTAAAATGTAAAGCAACAAATTCCCTGACTGTCTCTGCGAAGCAGAGGAATATAACTTTCATTACAAGAAGGTGGTGAACATCATGTGACTTCTTAACAGCTGCAATAAGTGATGTGAAGCTATTAACATCTTTTCAAAACAAGTAACAAGTGAGGGTTATTTTTCATGTCTATTCCTGGAAAAAAAAGGTGTGTTATTTTAAGCAGATAACATTTTATTTGCACTTACATGGATTAAGAAAATTTTTATGGGAATTCTCTAGCTTGGTAGTGCCTTGTGAAATGAAGAAAACTTTAATGCTGAAGTACACTCTAATGGCTGAATTTCAAAATGAGAATGTGGGTGTTAAATTTTATGTATGGAAACAATGAGTGCTGACAAGGGATTTTAGTTCACCCTTATTGTTTTCCCTTCAGATTTATGGTTCCATGAGAGGTGCTCATTCCATTGTTTATTTTTGTGTCAGTCTATTGAGTATTCTCAAAAGGTGAGGTAGGTCTGATGCTTTTGAATTGCTCACTGAAGAAACAAGTTCTTCGGAGAGAGTTAACCCATTACAGATAGAAATAGGAAATAAGGGCAAAAGAACTGAAACTGCCCTTGTCAATGTGCACACAACAGTCAGTCTATTGGCTGAACAGAAGGTTCAGTAGTCAGTACTGATAACTGAAACCTTAATGACTTCCTTGAGGTGTAGCTACAAGTCCAAAAGGACAAATGCTGTCTGGTCTATGTGTTTTGGCAGCTGAACCGGAGTTTCCATTGTGGTGTGATTAGTATTGTTTTCATGGAGCCTAAACTTCATAACCATGGTTTGAGGCTGTAGCACAGAGTGGCACTGGTTTACCTGCATATCTGTCCTGACACTTAGAATGTATCATACTAAAAACAAGGTTGACATTTTCTCTAGCTAAATGCATTTTTTAGCATGCAGTGTGAGGCTGTCAGCTCAGAGGTGGGATGTGACTATGCTGTTTCATAAATACTGCCCAAAATAGATGCCCAGAAATACAGAGTTCTTGTAATACAGACTCTTGCTGAATAAAGGAGGAGTTGGAGTACCCAGTCTAAGATCCTAATTTGAAAGGCAGGCAGTGGTAAAGCAGCTCAGTCCTACAACTTCTCATAAGTGTTTCTAAGATCTTTTGCATATGTTGTTTGCAACTGTATGATCCCTGCCTACAAAAGTAATGAGTTAAGTTTTTTGTTTCCTGAAGGATGTAATGAGGATATTATTTTTTTGCATGTGATTTATTCAGGCTTTTGTCTTCAAGAGTGGAAGGTTTGGAACCAAAAATACAGTTTGGAAGTGAAACGTTTTTCAGCTGCAAGTAGTATTAACAGTAATTGCCACTTAGTGATCTTCCAGTTGGTAGAAACAAACCATGGAAATGATAATTGCAGGATTCATTGGGGTTGAGATTGATGAGCAAACTAGACAACCCAAGTGGGCAGCATGCATGGAGCCAGAGCTCTGGCTTATGTGAAGGCAGCAGAGCTTATCTGAAATCAGTAGAGCAAAGCCCATTTTGTTCCATTTGCCCAAAGAATTAACATATGCCATGTCAGAAATAGAACAGTTGGAAACAATTGCTGCATGGGATGAGGATGAGAAATAGCTGGGGAAAGATATGAGGATGATTAGACTTCTTTAAAGCTAGACGCTGACTTAAGGGTGTAAATGAGGCGAGTCTGGCATTATGGAGGAGTCATCATTGTGTGCTGCCATGACATGAAGCTGCACTTGATAACATCTTTCTTGGCTCTCTTGGTTCGGTGAAAGAAATTTGTTTATGTATTAAACGGGGAAAAAGAACTGTTAAAGATGCCTCGGGAAAGGAGTTGTTCAGAAAAACTGAGATAATTTAATTTGGTTTCCACTGAAGTTGAGGAAATTCAGTGTTTGCAACTGCCAATCGAATGAAATCTATTTTGTTCTTTAGAAGCATCCTTTGAAATAGTGTATTTTTATGTATTGGAAATGCATAATTTGAAGTCTTTAGGGAATGTATTATATGTAAAGAAATAGTGAATTGCTTTTGAATCATTTCATTATCATCTCCTGACTCATTGCTTGCTGGTGTGTGTTTGTTTCAAGGTTTGCACAGTCTCAATTCTAAATTGTTCTGTTTTATTAAAACATGGAGCAATTCTGGAATAGCTGAACTAAGCTTAATATTAAAAATAACTTGTAGTGAGGGTGAAGAGCAAACATACCTGCTTCTCAAAGTAAGCACACTCAAGAACAATCAAATTGTCCTTTTTATGTGGCTTGGGGGGACACGCATGACCTGTGCTCTGTGACAGCCTATAGCCTTGCTCACGTATAATGAAATTAAAAGCAGCTTTCCTTATCTCAGAAAGAAAAATTTCTTTCAGATCATAAATGTTAAATGGAGTCGTAATCGGGAGCTCATTTTCTTTACCCATTATCTCCTGCTGTTCTGTGATACGAGAACACTTTGTTCTCTACAGAAGTCTCCAGACTTTGCTTTCACACAGAAGTAATTAAGTAGTAAAAACATCGGATGTCATAGGCCTCTTCACCAAGGCATACAGGTGAACGCATCCCATACCCAAGCACGGGTTTCATTCCTTATTTATGCCTCCTGCTCTTGCCTGCATGCGTGTTGACAGTTCCTGTTACAGATAAGGAGTTAGATTCAGGAAACATGGCTTTATGGAATTGTTCATCCCACACTGTATTTTAACACTATGGCCTCTCTTAAGTGTTCCCTGTTGTGTAGAGTCTTTTGATTGTTTTTAATGTTCATCTTTAATTATATTGTTTACTTGATGTCTGCCTTTCTTGTGTCTCTTTATTTAATATCAGGCTCTGCTTTCTTTCACTGACTTACAGGCAAAATATTTGACT
Organism: Bolborhynchus lineola; assembly: GCA_025448015.1. Taxonomy (NCBI): domain Eukaryota; kingdom Metazoa; phylum Chordata; class Aves; order Psittaciformes; family Psittacidae; genus Bolborhynchus; species Bolborhynchus lineola. The sequence goes on along the minus strand of JAOEHX010009409.1, from coordinate 18,010 downwards.
ACAAGTTTTATTTCCACTGTTGTTATATTTGTTACAAGAGGAAAAACATTGACATATGCCATTCTAATTGTTGGTTTCCCTTTTCTTACTAGTTTGCTGCTTTGTGGTTCATAAGAGATGCCATGAGTTTGTTACCTTCTCTTGTCCCGGGGCTGACAAGGGACCTGATACTGATGTAAGTACATTAACGTTTAATATGTTGCTTCTTCACATGGTTTTATGTTGTTTACACCTAACTGTGAGAATTAATTATAAACACTATCAATAAGCTCTTTATGATAAATATTCACTTCAGAACTTTTAAAAACCACTTGGACTACAAATATCTATCATGAAGAGTCTGTTGATAACTCTTTGTATCCGTGTTGTCTCAAGGTACGTCTTGGGAGTTGACTCTGGTCCTTGTCATTTGCACACAATGACCTATAGCTCCAATGAGATGACAGTTTAATTGTGATCCAAGTGACTTACCCGAGATAGGTATTTGAAGCAATTGTACTTGTGCTTGAGCTTGTATTCCAGTCAGGATGCACTCATCCTATCATGTTCTGTCAATACTTCTACATACACGTAGCATTTTTGGTCAAGAACCAGTTTTTACTTTAAGCACATCTGCTTACATGGTGAGGCACATGTACTAGAATTGTTTGTCACCCTGCTGAAATAATAAATTAATCTTGTTTGTTCACATAAAAATAACATTCATTTGGGGTTTATAAATTCTGCTTTACAGTGAAGTAATTTAACATCTGCTTATGGGAACAATGCATTCCAAGAGTTCTTTGTCTGAATGTCTCTGTTTTGTTTCTTGCAACATATTCATGTCCTAGATTGCAGGCTATTATCTCCTTTGACGAAATGCACCAGAAGACTTTCCTTGCTATGTTTTAATGAGCTCCTCATGAATTGTCTTAATATGCCAGCCTTAAGATCAGTGAACAATACATGGGCAGAAGCCACAAGGGGTTTTGGAAAATTTGGGATGTTAAAAAGTTTTCTTGTTTTTACGTTTAAATACAATTGCTACTGCTGATTGACACATTTAGCGGTGATATACAAATAGGTCTTCTGCACCTATGATTGGTGGTTTGACTTCTGAAAGTGTTCTTGATTATTTTCCATTTCAAACATGGCTTTTTTAGGGTTTTTTCCTAAAGTTCATAAATGAGAACCAACATTTGTGAATGAGACCATTTAACTTCATTGAAAATCTCTTCATGGCCATAGAATCTGTTGTGTGGCAGGTTGTTAATAGTCCTTACTATTGCTGACTGCATTCCATGATTTATTTTTGGGGGCCTTGGTGATTAAATAAATCAGTCTAATGCCTTCTTTTGGTATTTGGGTTACCAAATGATCATTTTCAATATTTACACAGAAGCAATATCTCAAAACCACTTTGAGGATTAAAAGCAAGCAGAAAATAAATATGATTTATTAAAATTTGCTACATTAGTAGGTCCTGTTACACAAAGAGGATTTTAGAATGTTATACTTTAATTCACTGAAATGTTCGGCTATAATGTCTACCCTTTTAGAGTTCAGTCACTTATCCCTATCTGAGTTATTGGAAGCTTTGTTCTGAAATGCAGTGTGTTAAAAAAGCTTCTCATAATATTTAGCAGATTTGTAAATGTAAAAAAAGTCCTTTTCTAAATTATTTCATGCAGGTGCACAGTTAATTTGCATATTCACATTCTCCGGTGCCTTTGCCTGATGTAACCTTTCCATTAATTGTAAGAGAATACTGTCATTAATAAAATGAAAATTCACATAGTAATAATTATAAATTATAATTCTGTGTTGTAATATTTATTGCATGTTATAAAAAATTTAAATTAGCGTGCACTGCACATTTAGCATAAACGAGGCAGTCCTTACAAATACACCTTTAGAACAGTTATCACTTGAATTTGCTGTATTTACTAAGGAGAATCCAAAGTCTGGCAGTCAGATAGATGCCCTGCAATGAGTGATGGTCAGGGTTAGACTGCAAAACAATAGACAAAGCATTTCCCACTCGGAAGCCAAACTGCCTTTCACTGCTAGGGGAGGCGTTTCCTGCAGGCAGCTCTTGCAGGTGAGTGTTCCCAGTCCTCCCTGCTGAGGTCGGAGGTATCTGGGACACGATGGCAAGGACTTATTTATAGATGTGTCTTGAGGCGCGATAGTCTGGCGCTGACACTGCTGCCCTGGGGCACGCAGGTCTCTATGGTGGGGTTATGAGTCAGTTGGGAAGGGGAAAAAACCTTAATTTTTAGGCATTTCATTCTGGTTCCCATGAAATCTAAACCTGTGCTTGTGGCTGAAGGGCAAGGTCAAAGTATGTCTTTAAAACAATGCTCTTTTGAAAGAAAGAATTGAGCTACTTGAAATTGTGTACAGAGATTCGTATCACTGATGTCCAGAACTCTTGTTTTCTGGCTGCAGCAACGTCCTGCAGAAGGGGGAGCTCCATTGACAGCTTCAGTAAACTCTAAATATCTTTAACATCTGTAACAAAAGTTGTTTTTTAACTTCTAGATATATAAATACAGTCATTCAGGAAGCAAAGCGGGTTTCAGGCTCTGCTAACCACAGACCTTTTCTTATTCTCTAGTCTTTCCAATGTATCAAGTATTTAATAAACTGACTATTCAGTTGTATAGAAGTCCTGTGGTCTGTATCATGCTAAAAATAGTGGCATACACGTATTGTCCCCTCGTGTAGCATTTTTATTTGCTGCAGTATTCTATTGCTGTAGAAAAGGGAATCTGTGATTTTTATTCCTTCAAAATTAAATGCCCTAATAAAGGTGAGTGTAAAAGAGACAAAAGCTTAAAATCACCTTGGTTTTGCTTTATTCAGATCAGCAGAAATATGAGGTTGAAAGGTCTGTGTTTGTGCCAAAAGGAAAATACTACTTGCAAATAAAGTGGTCGTCCTTGACTAGCACTGAAATGATGTCTGGGGAACAATATCCTGTTTCAGATGAAATAAGGATTCACACAAGCAAAAAATTTTATGTTTCCTTTATACTTGGCAGGGTGTTGTTTTACTGCTATCTGATGTCTCTGTAGTTTGAGTAGAGATTTTTCATCTTCTCTTCATGGCCAACTCTTTCATGGCAGTGCTATTGAGTACAATTTAACAGCTCCTGCTGCTATTACATTCTTAAGTTACACAAAGCATCATCTCTAATTTAGCTGCTTGCTTTTGGGAGATTGCTTGGTGCTCATAAGAAACAGTTGTAAGTCATTGATTAAGTGCTTTAAAACTTGAGGAAATTACTATAAAAATCTAACAGCAACCTCAGAAATTGACTGCTGCTTTGTTAAGATGTGTTTAATGGTAAGGAGTAACTTGTCAGGTTTCTTTCAGAAAGGATACTTCAAAATTGAGAATTAAATCTTTGTTCCTTTGTTAATGGAATATAGTGACCAGAAAGTGGTTCAAACTGCATGTGATTTGTTAAAATATTCCCAATTCCATATCACATAGAATTAAAGAAAAAATCACCGTTGATTTAAAAAGTGAAAAGAACCTGAATGAGAGGAAGTGACTGTACAGTCCAGGGAGGTTAAATCCGACTTTGCTACTCAAAATTGCAGTGATTTCTTAGTATTTAAGCACCTAGAAGAAAATCATTTGATAAGTTACAGATGTATCTTATGTATACATATTATCGAATCATTTAGGTTGGAAAGGACCTTAAGACTGAGTTCAACTGTGAGCCACCAAGGCGGGAGGGGATCACATTGCTAATCTGAAATTTGGGTGACAGGCAGTCTTGTCCTAGAAATATCTTCTTTTTAATTGAAATAAAACCCTTCTCACATCCTCACAAAAGATCCACAAAGGCAGGAAGATCTGGCAAGATGCAGTTTACTGCTTGCCAGATTAGCAACGAATGCTCGCTTGAATTCATACAGGCTATATGAGTTCCTTAAAGCGATTCTTAAAGCAGCTTTGATGCAATAAATGTATTAATTTTTCACTGTCTACCCTAAACAAAGAAAATACAGAGCCCCCTCAATTTAAAAATGGAGATTCCAACTCAATGTGTTTGTGTGTCTGTTTTCTAATTAAATCATTAATCACACTGGCTTTGTTTACAACAGGCATTATTAGATTGGGGTGGTAGGTAATATTCTGAATACAAACCAATCACAATGCAAAAATACTTTTGTCAGAATATGCTATTCCTTACTGTATTACAGCTCCCCCTTCTCAAAAACCTAGTCCTAGGTTCCCAAAATGAGTAAGGTCACAGTTGATGCAGTACTTTAAAACATGTTTTGCAGGATAGCAAGGATATTTTTATTACCCTGACTTCTGAATCTCTGCAGAGTGTCCAAAGTAGTTTATGGAGAAATAAAGGCTTCATGCTTATGGTTTTGACCTCAAAGCACTAAAAAATAACTGCAGGGGAAAAAAAAATAGCTTTTACAACTTTTATAATTTATTTAAATAGTTCTTAAATGGTGCTGTGCACATCTGTAATGACTTGGAGGGAATGTGGGCAGTTGAGTATATTGACAATGACATTTCATTTTGAACGGAGTAAGTCCTGAGGTAAGACTCCTTCTAATGGAAGAGAGAGAATTACAGAAGGAAATCTGCCACAAAGGGCTCTGTGCATATTGAGTAGATATTCCGCTCATATTCAGCGGGCATCTGAAGGGGGTTCATGTGTCTGGTAGGGAGGACATGCCTCAGTTTCCCCCGTCAATTGCTCTTAAACTGCAGCAGTGTCTTATAACCCTTGCCATTCCTCTCCCCCGCTGGATACTTCAGAATCCAAGTGCTATTTTCCCCACCCATCTCAAAGAATAAAATCCAGCCATATGTCACCCTCTCCACCTTATGTTCATCACCCGTTGGCAGGCACTGCCTGTGTCAGAGCTTTGCTGCTCATCAGCCTGTGAGAGTTTTACCACCACTTGGTACCCAGGCATAGCTTATCCACTGATCAACTGTTCAGTGCCCTCCAGAGACAGGTTTTAATTGCTCTTGGCTGGCTGTACAGAGGTGTCCATTCCGCTGCTCACCTGAATGCCTTCGTTTAAGTAGTTGGAAGCAGCTTTTGCTTGAAAGCTGTTCATGTACTGGAACCTGCTTTATCATCTACTGAGATGTACCTTCTATTTCTGAAATTAAAGCTCAGGCTACTTTTGTGGCAACTAAAACAGCTTTTGAGCTGGAGTGAATGATTCTCAAGCAACAGAACTAAATTGCAAAGGAAGAGGTTCACAGACTTTTATCACTACTTATAATTCCTACTCCTTCCCTCTGCCTACAGCACAATCCCGGAATTGACTCTCGTAGTTTGTCCATCTGCAGAAGATGCATGCAATAATTTTAGTGCAGTATTGCCAAGAGCCGTGTGAATCCTCTCTTATACACCCCCCACTTGTAGGAAATATGTGACGGGTGACTGCCTACACGCAGCGTGTGACTCCAGTGGCACATCTACAGAGGTCCTTCATTGCAGCCCTTCCGTCTTTCAGCTCACGGAGCACACAGGGCATGTAGTTTAACTAGCTTTTATTCTAGTCTGTGAGCTTTGGAAGTCCATAGCTTTTCAAAGCTTTTTATTTATAAAGAATATCTTTATTTTCCTGATCCAGAACAATGCAGAATAACTGCAGGATAAAGAATAGAATTTATATTTTCATTTTCTATGCTTTTGCTGTGCAATATACAGTATAACACATACATCCTTGTAAGAGTTAATAGCTAAACAGAGGCAGTACTGCTGAGAGAGTTAGGAAATGTATATAAATGATGGTTCTAAAAATATCAGTGATTTTCAAATGTTAGCACTGGAGAACAATTAGGCAGTGATATTATAAAAGGAGAGCTCTCAGCAAAGTTATTCCCAGTAGTAAAAAGAAATCTTGTTGAAAGGGTTGCATTTTAGTGGCCATAACTACAACTGATGAAGCAATCTGCTGGGCGCTGGTTTCACAATCACATCTTTTTGTAATTCCCCAAATTGAAGTTAACATTATTCCTTATTTTCCAATTGTTAGCTCTGCAGTTTGAATTGAATTTGGTTATTTCTTTGTCATCTTATATTTACTCTTTATAAATATGATGACATGATTTTGGGAGTTTAAGGGGGAAGAGTGCTTAAGACTTTCTTCTTGCATGAGATGTCACGTGTAAAATGTACCATGGACATTTCTAGCAGGTACCATCCCTACAATTATGTGGGGCTTCCTTAAGAATAAGCCTAATTATGGCACACTGAACTTAGTAGCCCAAGGGAACATACACAGGCCACTGAGAAAACCTTGCAGAATGCCAAATGCTTTTAGCACGGGCTGTTTTTTGAGGTGGCAGTTCTTACACCAAAATTAGATGAAATCTCAATTTGGAATAAAACGAGTGGGCTGCTTTTGAAAAGCACTGTAGATCCCATATGCCACAAATAATTCTCAAATGTGTCACCAGAGAGCATACCCATCTTCGTAAATTATTGGGAGCTATTTCCTTGGGGTGCTGGCAAAACTCTGCTGATCGGGAATGACTTAAACTGCTACAGCCTCTGTTTCTTAATATAAAGCAACCAACTCCAGGAAACCACCCATGGCGCTGGGGGGAAAAGAACAACTTGTACTTTGCAGGAGACAGCAAGTTTCTTTTATCAAGGTGTTTTGACCCTGGAAAAGAGAGATGACAAAGAGAGGAAGAGCAGGGAGGGGAGGTTTGAGTCACATCGTGTCTGGCAGGAGAGCAGCCGCCATCCTTTTCCATTTGTGTCCCATTTATCTGGTCCTGGTAAAGCAGCTGGGTAGCTTTAATTAAACAAGAGCAGTTTGGTTTCATTCTTGGACATGCTTTTGTTATCTCATTTGTTTCCTCTTAATTTTTGGTGTTGTTGGGGTGGTGCTCTTAAGAGATCCAAATAGCTCATAGACATTTCTTCAGCTTTTGGAAAAGACTGGATTTATCGTGAAACATCCAGTGATCTCAGGGCATGCTTATTAGATGATATTATTGTCACCAAATATGTTCTTGTTTTGACATTTGGATTTTTTATAACAACCAGATGAAACTGGATGCCCACAGATCTTAAACCGACTGCATATTACCTGCCCGGAAAAAAATAAATTGTGATGCTTCTGTGGCAGTAACATCACAGCAATCAGGATTCCTTTTGTAATTAGATTTCCACTATTCCCTTGCAAATAAATAAGCCGTAGCGTGGCCCATGTAATTAAGGAAACTTAATCCTTAAAGTACCAGTGATCATAGGCTGAGCTCATAAACTAAAAGCAAAAGCATGTAATAAATTCCGTTAATGAGAACTTAATAGAGAGAAGAGTCACTGATTGATTTATCCTTTCTTTTTTCTGTCCCCCTGAGAAGGTACCTGCTGAACTAAGGTATGAAAGAAAAGTCTCTGTGTTGGGAAAACCATTGTGATCCCTAATGAAGATCCCTTCAGGTCTGTTTCTATGGCAACAGGAGTATCAGACCAGCAAAGAATGGACCAGAAAGGAGATAAAACCCTATATAAAAATAGTTATAAAATGCATATAAAATGCATATAGCCCCAAACTTAGAGGTTTTTGAAACCTACTTATAGTAACTCTTTAGGTTAGACCCTATTGTAGTGGACAAGTTGTAGAGTAATAGCAAATTGTTGACTTCACAGATATTAAATCTAAACTTACTAGAAACAATATAATCTATAAAGTGATTTTTATGTGACCCCCTTTAAAAAGCATCTTTTAAATCTGAGGGTCTTAATTCTTTTTAATGAACGTTATCATGAGATGGGAAATGATAGATTTTTGATCTGCAAACTGGGATTTTCCCAAATTACAGTTTTCTGCCCAAGAAAATTCCTTGCATTTTGTTGGAGGCCATTTGAGCCCTATAATCCTGCGTGCAACAGGAAGAAGACCTGTCTATCTCTTCTTATAAATAGCTTTATGAAATCCTTCCTTAGTCAAAATCCACTTTTATTTCCCAAGGTCTGTATTAGTACCTACAGATTGACCTACTTACAAGTAAATGAGCCATGTTGCATTGAATCTGAAACCTAAAATCCTGTTCCTCAATGCACAAGAATAACATTCTTCTTTTTTACAATATTAAAAAGCTTTTTATTTCATTTAATTAAATAAGAATTTTAATAACCAGAGCCGTTATGTAGTTGTTATCAAAGTTTATTCATTTTGTCATGTTGATTTTGTTCTATTTGTTCTGTTTGATTCTAAATCTTAATGAAGTCAGTACTCTGGATTAATAGTGGCAATTAGAATAAGGGAATTGAACATTTTCTGTTGATAGCTCCCAAATGGCTCTGGCCATTAAAGGGTGCAAGAAGAAGGAACATGCTTTTGGAGAAGCAAAAAAGATAGGATAGTGGAAAACCCAACATAGAAATGAAAGCAGTCCTGTAACTTTTATGGGAAATGTATAATCCCTCAGAGTTTTGTTCAACATCTGTTACTTGTATCTTCATGTGCCAAGAGTGTGATTGGACCATTCATGAGAAGAGAAAGAACTGTGCAATCAACAGACTTTGTTCACTATCCCTGCAGAAAGGAGGGTTGCGATAAACAGTATGAAAGACTTTGGTCAAACACAAATGGGTTTATATTTAACGTGCTTAATTTAGAAACAGGCTACACAGAGGTAGAATTAAGAGAAATAGAAATACACATCCTTTTTTATCATTGTTAGTATTATTTGCTTGAAGCACATTGTATAATGAGAGGAGTAGAAAATGTTCTGCCCTACCATTGTAGCCTAATCCTTTGCTCCTCTATGAGGAGGTGCAGCTGTTTACTGATCTTGTAAGCTCAAATCAAATCAAAGTGTTTCCTAGTGCTTTATATTTGGTAGCAATAAAGCCCTTGGGTCAAATGAGGAGACTGCTGCTGCGCCAGAACATGTACCTGAACTACTCCAGGCACCCTGGTGAGGAGGTACGGTGTATATTGAGATTAAATCACTGACGTAATAGTCCAGAAATGGCTATTATAAGAAAAGCTTATTTTCAAGTAATTCTAAAATAAATGAGGAAAAAAGTGCCATTTTGAGGTTTTTTCCCATTAGCTGTCACTGCTTTGCATTCATTTTTTTTTAATCTATCTGCTCCTGTCACTCCAGTCCGGTCACTCAGGTTCATTACTGCTTGTTTTGCCAGTACTGTTGGGATACTCTCCAAGAATTTGGGTTATTGGTCACTGCAATAAAAGATCAATGCATCTGAATCAATACAGACTTCCAAAAATAAAATATTTCCTGAAGTTGTGGTTCAAAATGATCGCATTTAAAAATCCAGGTTCTTCCTTAATTAGTAGAAGGTTGTGTGTCTTCTGAGAACACATTGTTGATGTGTTTTATGGGAGATTTTTAGTCTTTAATTTTAATTAAGGCCTTTGGCAAAATTTGCCCTGCCCTAAGGAGGATATTAAATTCCTCATCCATGGACATGCGTCTGACATGCGCACAGATAGTGTTCATTCTACATGTTCATTAGTGCCTGTGTTCACCAGCAGAGTCAACTGCTGCAAGTAGGCACTTGATGCGTGCCTTGAAAATTAGACTAATAAATCATAGCACCTATCCTGGGAACATGTGAGTGTGTTAAAATAATCTGTTTAAAATAATGAGATACATGCTGTTTGCAGTGGCCTTTTGTAGGCAATTGTGTGCCTATTTGTGCATAAACATGATCACCAAATATCATAAAGTATTTGTGGTGCTTGCATGTTTAAAAAGCATCACAGTGATATCTGGATGGAAAGAAAACCCAGGACTGCAGGTAATACTGGCTCAGCGTGCTAGGTTTAAGAAACCACTTATTTTTCAAGGAAGAACTCTACATAAGTGAGAGCTTAAATGAATTGAATGGGCAAACAGTTGAGTTCTGTAAAATGTACTGAATGCAAAATGCTGCTTTGGAAATTGTGATGGTGAAGACAAATTCAGGAAAAGGTCTCAGAAGCAGTGGGTTTCCGAGCATTTATAACGTTAGTACAGAATCTGCATCCAAGTCAGTGGGAGGCTTTTCAGTGCTTAATGAACTGCGCTTGATTTACAAACTTGGTATTTAAACTGTTTCTTTAACACAAAAATAAAGACTGTGTAAGATTACAACTATAATAAAAGCTAAAAAGACACAAAATGTACTGTGTTGCCCCTACTCCCTTCAGAGAGCTCAGGAGAATGTTGGTTATATAGAGGGGTTCAGTGCATCTACAAACTCCCAGGCAGAAATACCTTTGGCTTTAGTGATGATGGAATAAACACACTCTGCTGCCGTTATAATGATGTTGAATGATACGTATAAAATCAGATAAAAATGTAGAATCTGTTTAGTAGGGAATGGAATAAGGAATGATACATAGGTATTATACGGTGTACTCCTGCAGTCCTCCTGCTCCAGGAGACTCAAATGTCAGGAGGCATTTCTTCTGCAGGTGGATGTCTCCATCTCCCTGCACAGGGTCACGGAGATGGGCTGTGCAGCCTCTGCAGAGTTTGTGGAAGTAAAGTGTGTCCACAAGCACCATGTATTTTGCCTGAAATAGCATTTACACTGTCACCTCTGTCTTTTTTTTGTAAGCCTTGCAGGTTTTATATACATTTTATTTATTGTGATAAAAAGAATTGGAGGTATAAATAAGGCCACGGGGAGGAAAACTGTTGGTTCCAATATCTTGCTAGAATAATAATGTAAAAAAATAGACCAGGAATCGCATTTTACTCCAATAGCCGCAGCCTTGTGCAAAATCATCCAAGTATGGCCGGTCTGTTAATGCTATTCTGTCTTAAAAGTTAACAACTTAAAAGTGAAGTCTGTCAATAAAGGGAGAAAACTAATAGGTAGTAATCAAAAACAAAGAAAAAAGTTGAATTAAGTGCTTGCTAATGATATTCCGTAATTAGATCTGCTTAATGGATGGGTAGTATAATCTATTTAATTGTAACTATAGTTTATGGTAGAGTACTGTGCCTTACTGTATTATGTCTATGTAATGAACTAGCATTACTTTTGTAATAAATATGGTTTTCTCAAAATGCTCTCTTCTCTTAATTTACTAGACATTTATATATTGCCTTGCATAGTTTTTCCTTACTATTTCTGATGAGATTTTCCTTATTCTTGCTGTTAATCCTTTGATGGAAAGGGATACTGCACTGATGTCCTCAGTTATGCAGCAGGCTTTTTGGCCTTAAGTATTTTCAAGTATATGCTGCTATTTAATGATTTATCCTTGACTGGCATGCCTTATGTGGAGATGTTCTTTATCTACAGCCTAATTAAACTAAATCATATACCATCTGTGTCTGGTTCAATTAAAATGAATTGGACAGATTGACCTCCTTAATACTCTTTGAAGAGTATGTTATTAGTCTGTACAGTCCCTTTTAGGCAACTTATTTCTTGAGACAACACTCACTGCCTGCTTGAAAAAAAGTTAGGAAAAGATGCTAATCTGCTTTGCTAAAATGAGATGAAAATGTGTCTCTTTCCTCTTAACAGCAGAAAAAAGTAGAGAGTAAACCCCTGGGAAGTTTGTAGTGGTTTTCAACTCAGATCTTATCCTCGGGTGTCATTATTGGAGCTGGAATTATGGGATGGTTTGCACTAAGTTCATGATCACTCTCTGCTGCTGCTGTTTTCCTGATGCTCATAAGTTTGTCTGCAGAGCTCTTTGGGGAAGTGAGGATCTCTTGTACTGGGTGTGAAAGGACCAGTTGTCTACATGACGATAAGCAGGGGTGCTCTTAGTATTGATACAGTATTTTACTTAGCTAACAGAACCAGCTACAGTGGTTCTTGTACAATGACTTGGCAGATTTTCCATACTTAATGCTTACAATGAATCTTTCAGTATTTTTGCATTTCCTATGTAATTTTTCTAATGATAATTAATAGCATTGAATTATTCCATTAAGTCTGTGCTTCAGGTGATATCTTAAGTTTTAGCCCTGTTTATTAAGAGCTTTTTGGGTGTCTCTTCTTGAATAGGTAGCAAAAGATATAATCAGTAAAGAATATGAACTGCTGATAGGTTTGTAAGTTATGACCTTAAAAGTCATAGACAGTGGCAGTCAGATGTAATAGTCGCTTTCTCTATAATAAGGTAAACTATGATTTTTGATTCTACTCTTATTAAAGGGATTTCACTTGCCTGCTAGTGGTATATTTCTTAAGTTCAGTGTTTGCTATCTTTAATTGATTAATTAATTACATTTTTAACACAAAAATTTAGCCTTTTATTACTTTGTCAAGCCCTAACTCTCCTCCCATATTGAGCAGCTGATCAGAAACTCATCTTTAATACAAAGCCACTATTTTTCCCTTCTCTATGTATGCAGATGGTGTTTCATTTCTTGCTGGAAGTAGTCTCTGCAGAAGATGCTGCCAAAGTATCTTCATTAACTGGCTGGCAGAAGTGTTGAGCAGTTGCCCACCTTTCCTTCAGATGATAAAATCACTTTGTCTTGACGTCCTTTAAGATTTTCTTTGTGGCCTTTAGATTTCATTTAGAGCTGCCCTTGGAAGAGTGAGAACTGATGAACAGAGCAGCATGCTGCAGGTCTTGTCAATGAAAATGAATTCTTAGATCCTGCTAATTAATCCTGTTCATGCAGTGAGGTAAAAATGGAAGAGACGATGAAACGTACAACCAGTTTGTACTCTACAGATTAATCTGTTGTAAATAACTGTCCAGCAGACTTAAAACACTCTGTCTAAAGCAAACAGTACTTTAACTGCGTGTTTGAAGCTGAAGCACTTCATAACTGTGTTGGGTTTTCCTTTGGGATATTTCACTGCCCTGACCTTGCATAAGCCTGCTGCATCCAGAATATCCTCTGTGAATACATCTTGAGATGCTGTGACTCTGCAATAGGATTCCACAATTTTCTTTAAAACTTATTTAGTGACATTTGGAAAGAAATTTTATTATTTTGCAGAAAAGAAAAATGACTTTTTGTCTTCTCTGTTGTTCTGTATCACAAGCAAACTAATATTGCTGGCTGATTGTGTCATTCAGGGAAGGCTGACGGAATAGCTGTTAGTACTTGGACTTGAAGTTTGAGATTTAGCTACAGAATTCATCATCCTGCACTAAAGAGGGAAATTCAATTTCATTCTCAATATGTAAGATGAAAATTTACTAAAGTTGGATGTTACTGTGGGTAAATTGAGTTTGAATTAAGAACCTAGAAACAATCATAAAGTCAGTAATGAAACAGTAGCAGACGCGAAAGCAGGTTTTTACTATTAGCACAGATTCTGCTCAGGTTACTGCACACTTCTTACTGCCGCCCAATTCTTTCCCAGTTTTTAGGTTTATTTCATAAGGAAATTGTGTATTGCTTGTCAGGACACTTCATCCATCCCGCCACGCTTTGTGGTCTTTGTGACTTAGCGCACGATCCATGGGGTAATTCACTGACGGCTTCTTCCTCCTGATGGCTTCCCCACCAGTCAGGAATTCAGTTGTCTGATTTTGTGCTGAGGCATCCCTGATGCTCCTCACCGTGTGCCTGCTCTGCTGCAGCGCAGCAAGGAGTGGGTGTCAGCCTGACACTCCGCGTTCTCACAGCACCTCTCACAAGCCTTCAGGCACTCCACAACCATCTCCGTGTCTCTGGAAGATGAGGGCCTCTTGACACAAGGATCTTACAAATTGATAATTAGCTGCAGGGAAATTGAGTCCCGCCTGGATCATGGGGTGAACCGGACAGAATTCCCGTTCTCCTGACCTTACATACATCCAAAACCCCCTTGTTGCAGAGTGTGCATGTCTGCAGCTCTCTGCCTTCCCAGAGCGCTGTAAAAATGCATGGTACGTGTTCTCATCTTCAGGAGATGTTTATGGGGATAGCGTTTTTCCTTTTAGAAGGGAGGGAATTGGAGACTGAGAGTTTTGTAATCAAGAAACTGAATCCGTCCTTTAGCAAGAGCTCCACTTGGGTTATTATAGTGCGATATTTCAGGCATTTATTTTAAGGCCATGTGAGAAGATTGTATCTTTGCAAGATATTGAATATTTAAAACCACTGTTCTAAGACATTCTGAATTCTCAAGGGGCAGATTAATAACTTCAACCTAAAATATTTCAAAATAAGAAAGTTATATTCCAATGAGGGTTTTTTGCCTACTTAAAATAACCCAGCTGTGAAACTGGAAGTATGCGGTACTAAGTGTTCTTTGTTCAGAGTTTAAAAATAATTCAAAACCCCAGAGATAGGGAAGCAGATGTCTCTGCTTCAGGATTCATGAGGCCCCAACAATGGGAATATCTCACTGCCAGCATCCTGATTTCATGTTTATGTGGCGCCCATTTAGTCAAGAAGTTGTTTCTTTTTCCCACTGGTTAAAGCACAGGTTTTAGAGATTGGGAGGTTGGTGGTAGGGTGTTTTCTACCTTGTTCCTTGTGCTTGGCATAATCACTGCTCTGTTCTTAGATGTACAACAGGCATCTCAACCTTTGTACATTAAGGTTGTTTCCAAACATTAAAACCAGTGGAAATCGTTTTGAGATCTGCCTGGAGTCACACAAGATCCATGGAGCGTTCACTTGCAGGCGGAGTATGTGTTAGGCTCTGCTGCTTGCTCAGTGTGCACTAAAAATGGTAATTGCCTGATCTAATGTTGGTCTTTGCACACAGGAACCTGGTCAAAGCCTGGTGCATTCCCTGGATGTGTTGCATATTCACCATCACATGATATAAGGAGCCCAGGAAATGGCTCTTCCCAAACCACTCTTCACAGTGTTCTATTAATGTGACATCTCCAGTTTTTGTGCTTAAATTTTATTGCCTCTGATTTCTGTTCTTTATTCCTTTGTCACCTATTTTCTCTAACAGTTCTAATGCATCCAGTGACTCTATACAGATACCCCCTTTTGAAGGAAGAATTAGGTTTTTATTGGATGTTGCAGTTTTAACCTGCGGAGAATTTATTTATTGCAAAATAATTTATAATTTATATTATAATTAGAGAATTATTACAGAATAATTTCTTTATTAAAAAAGAAATTACCATATTACTGGATTGACTTCTTATTCTAAACTCTTCACTTCATGATGCTGTGGGCATGATAACTGAACCGGCAATATCTAAGCACAAACACATGTTTAATTAAGGAGATGTGTAGAAAGCTTTAGGGTAAAGATTTAACGTTTAATGTTTCTTTTTCAGTAACACCAGCTTTCCTGTAGTGTTTTTCTGTAGTGTTTATGTAACATACTTTCCTGTAGTGTTTTTCATCCATGGCTTTTGTTATTGTTCACATGCAGTTTGTGTAAAGAGTTGTAATTGCATACCTTATTCTCTGGAGTGGAGGTTTTTAAACATATAAACTTAAGAAACATCCAGTGTTAATATTTCAGGCATCCAACATTTAACAGAGAATGCTTTGATTTACAAAGTACCTGATTCGCAATGTCTTTGCTTTGACAGTTGAGAGAATGTTATTCTATTGTTTTTATATAGTTACTTAGCACAGTGTTGGAGCAGGCTGAAAATAAACTATTATTTGTGTTGAATTAATGATATGCAAATTTGTTCAAGGAAAGACTTGAGTGAATCTCAAAGAAAAGAAAGTAGTTGGGCATAAAGCAGTCTTCCTCATCTTCTGGTTCAGATCTCTTCCAGATATTGGATGATGGGGCTGGTGGAGACCCCAGGGCAGAGCTGGTGTCTCCTTCACTGAGGTCTGGTGGCTGGGGAGGTCACTGATGGATGGGTACAGGTAGGGCATAAATCGGGGCTTCTATTCTGCACTGCAGTGTGGAAGGTGCAGCTTTATGCTGAGCACTGCTCAGGTATCTTTTAATCCAAAGGGGACCTGAGGATATGTCATTTTTACCTGCTGTTTGTTTTGGGAAAGAAGCTTTTTCTGGGAATCAGCACAACATGTCCTAAAGGAGTGCACAAATACATGTCTCACTCAATACATGGTATATTGACTTTGTGTATTTGGCTCTGTGCTTTTGAGGGGTAATAATTCTACAGGAAGCAGATTGCTTATTCTCTGTACTGTGAAATTGGAGTTTTGCATGGGTTACTGGCTCAGTCGGTAACCTGCTGTCTAAACTCTTCCCAATTTAGGCTATCAAATAAATAACATTTTATTGGGTCCTGACATTGTTTAAAAAAGAAAACCCAGTCCTGCCATGTTGCATGGTTTCGGAGACACAAGAACGTATCTGTACTGATGGTGCACGCTGGGTCTGAAACCTGTTATTCATTGGCACACTAAAAAAGAAAGTAGAAATGTTCAGGCCCAGTAAGAAAGTTGAGCTGCATCTATAGCATAAATTAGATATGTGGTACATATATTGGCAGAGTAGCTGGTAGTAAAGGACAAATGATGGGCTAAATGATTGGATAAAGTCATTCATGCAGTTTTAAATCCGTACTTGATTAGCCTCTGTCACCATCCATAGGCCAGGAGCACAGATGAATGTGAGACATCTGAAACACTGGCCAGAAGATGAAGTGCAGCAACGTAGCCAGGTCGTATATAATGGGGAAAAAATAAGTGCAGAGCTGCTGGACTTCAAGTTAATGTATCTCAATTGGACATACTGCTTGAATGTTATTGTTGGAGCACTTGAGAATTGCTGCTGTTGCAGAGATTTGTTGGGTGAGACTTCAGTTGTTTGTTCTGTGTTATATAAAATGCAGTATAATACAAAATGTAATAATGAGAGAAGAGCAAATCTAGTATCTGCATTTAGTCTATAAAATCAATAGCTCAGTGGGCTTAGTTGCACGGATCAATGTCTTACTTGATCAAACCCATTGCGATTGTTTCTCTTCTCTTCTCTTTCTCTTAGTTGTAGGTATTTAGTAGTTTGCTGATGGACAGGACTGCCAATTACTTCTTGTAAAATCTCCAGACAGTAGTTCAGTGCCTTTCAAATGAAATAATTTTGTAATTGATTAGGAAAAGAAAGTGTGAGACCTTTTTTGCATATATTAGATTTATTTTTGGAGTTGTAGAACAGCAGTTACTTAAAAAACCCCTCCTGGCACTTCTGGTAAAGTTTCTGCTCAGAGAATCAGATGTGGCATGTCAAAAACCAGGTTTATTGCAACCTCTGAAGCTGCCCAGATGAGACTCTAAGAAAGGTTTGTGCCATGTCTGGCATTAGCTAATGAGTTAACTGAATTGTGCTGAACAGAGTTGTGCTGCTTTCTGTAGGACAGCAGATTTGGAGCATCCCCTGGTCGACAGGCTCAACATTTATTCAATCTCAAAAAAAAATCCCTTTTTAGTAAAAATATTATTATTCTGATAATAAAAATCACTAAATACTTGAATATAACTTTAAAATAGATCATCTGATACAGGGGTGAGAAGGGTCTGGTCGTTTTGGGTGCTGCTACGTTATAAGAAAGAATACAGAATGCAGCGTAGAGCTGTGTTTATACTCCGGGTACTTAAATTTGTATTAAGCTGTGCTAAAAGCTTTCCTTTTAGCGCTGTGCTGCTCCTGCAGAGCAGCCTCATTTGTTGTGCCTGACATGAGATATGGAAAAAATAAAAATAATACAACAAGACCTTGCTCTGTCATGCTTAAAGGAGCCGTGGGAGTTGAATGGAATGAGACGTGATAAATTAATGATGCTAAGTGCTGGAGGAAAATGGAGAAGTGATGAATGTAAGTAGAGAGGTGCCAATCTTTAATACTGTGATTGACGAGCCGGGCACACAGGTAATGGCAGAAACTCTGGGCAAGGATATAAGGCAGTGAATGAGTTTAAAGCTGTTGGGTGAAGTTGGGAGTAACAGTAATGGTGGTTAATAGAGACATATTTTTTAAGAGCATGTTTACTTTAGGGAAGATCATAGGATTTTGTAAATATTTAACACATTCTTATTGCAGGTTTTTGTCTTGTAACCATGTGTTATATTTTATTTCAAGTCTAATTTGCTTTTATTTTTCTAACTGACATGTTTCTGGTTTTCAATATTTTCTTTTCTTAAATAATGTGTTTTTATGGGTTTCTGTGCTGGATTCAGTCAATCA
>JAOEHX010009406.1:0-21038 GCA_025448015.1 Bolborhynchus lineola | reverse complement strand
GAGAGGGGGCCGCGCTCTTGGGGCCGGGGGTGCTCGGGGCTTTTGGGGGTGTTTTTTCCCCGCTTTGCAGCCAAGTTTTGGTTCTCCTCTCCCGGTGCCTGGGACCGCAGCCAGACAGGAAGCGTCCTCCCGCGGCCGCAGAGCTCTCTCCGTCCTTCCTGCGCTCCTCCGGCTCGCAGTGATTCAGCCCTGAATTGATCCGCGCCCTCGTCCTTCACCTGGTGCCAGGGAAGGAGGGGACGGTCCCCGCGGCACCCACGTCCCGCCCGGGGTGGATGCGTCTCCTCCGGGAAGGGCTCCCCAGGGAAGTTCGCAGCCGGGAGCAGCAGCGCAGGGGCTGAGGCTCCGTTGGGAGAGCCCGTGGGAGCCGTGCGGACCCCTCTGGAGGCAGCCATGGCCGACAGTCAGATGCCCTTCTCCTGCCATTATCCCGGGCGGCGCAGCATCCGCGACCCTTTCCGGGAGCCCGGGCTGACCTCGCGCCTGCTGGACGATGACTTCGGGATGTCGCCGTTCCCCGGGGACCTCACGGCGGACTGGCCCGACTGGGCTCGGCCCCGGCTCACCACGACCTGGCCGGGCCCCCTGCGCTCGGGCATGGCCCGCGCCTCCACCATGGCCCCCAGCTACGGCGCCCACTTCGGGGGGTACCCCGAGAGCCGCAGCCCCGCGCCCTTTCCCCGCGAGCCGTGGAAGGTGTGCGTGAACGTGCACAGCTTCAAACCCGAGGAGCTCACGGTCAAAACCAAGGATGGATACGTCGAGGTGTCAGGTGAGGGCGAAGGCGCCGAGGAGGATGGGGCAGGAGGAGGTCCTGGCTCGAGGAATTGCCGTAATACACAGCAGTCAGTGTGGGGGTGCGATCTGGGGGATGTGGGTCACAAACGGGGATGGTTTGGTTGCAGAAATGAGAAGGACAAGGCTCCTGTGGGGTGAATGTGCAGGGAGGCACCGGGGCGAGCGGCAGCACCCGGCAGTGAGCTGCCAGGAGGGGCCCCAGCTTGGATCGGTTAATTATAGCTGGGGTGAGGCCGGTGCGGAGGGAGATACCCTTCAAAGGGGCCAAGGGGGAGGCAGCTCCAGTGCTGGGAAGTGGGGGACAGCAGAAAGACCCCGGCCAGAGGCACATCCCTAACAGTGCGGTTACCGGTGGGGATGGTGCCAGGAGCATCCCTCCAGCCCAGCACCCACATCCTGCATCGCCCCGAGCCGGGGCCCCAGGGAGGGCAGTGTGGCTCATGGCATCGCATGGGGACAACCCACTGGGCAAAGGGGATCCAGACAGCCTGGTTTTAACTTCAGAGATGCTCCAGGCACAGGGAGCCCCATCGTGACAGCGCAGTGCAGGGGAGCTCAATCTGGGGAGCAGGACAAGGGGGGATGCTGCCACCTCCAAAGGTTTTACCACATCTGGGGGCTTTTCCTTAAGTCGCAGCTCTTGGCAGGCTGAGGGCCCAGGATTCCACTGGAAATCCGGGGGCACTGTGAACGGCTTCTCCTGCCCCACATAGGAGCTGCTCCCGGAGGGAAGGGTTTGCAGGGGAGAAGGGAAACGACTCCTGTGAGAGCTTTGCTGTTGGGTTCTGTTATTGGGGTGCGGTGGTGACGAGCGGTTCCCTTCGTCACAGGCAAGCACGAGGAGCAGCAGGTGGAAGGAGGGATCGTCTCCAAGAACTTCACCAAGAAAATCCAGTGAGTACTGGGGTGTCCTCCTGCTCCTGCCAAAGGGGCTGCGACGTTGCGGGGGCTGCCATGGCCTTTTAACCAGCACCCAAATGTCACTGTCCTGCTATGGACCCCGTCCCTGCAGGCTCAGCTGTGCCAGTCCCCGTGCCCTGGCTCATGCAGGCAGGGGGACTCCTGTTTTCCCCCCAGACCTGCCCTGTTGCAGCTCATGCTGGGCTGGTTCAGGCCTCGCAGTGATACCGCAAGGGAGGTTAAAGGAGAGGAGAGCTATTTCTGGGTGCTTTGCAGCCTCCTCGAGGCCCAGGGCTGTGTTCAGAGCCAGCCAGGGCACAGGAAGCTTCGGGGGGGGTACTCATGGTGCCAGCGCATCCCCTGGGGCTCAGCAGGGCACAATGGGCTGACACCATCATCAGCCCCAAAATACATCCCTGTGTGTGAGGGTATCTATAATCTATCTACCTGAATGATGTCAGCGAGATTGCCATCGTGTTGACTCACCACCATGGCTCACTTTGGCAACAACAGCAGCACAGGGCAGGGAGGAAGGCAAGTCCGGAGGCTTCCCCCGTGCAGGGAGGTCTGACCCACAGCCATAGCGCTCGCAGGGTTAAAAGGGAGAAGCAGCCAAGCCCTGGGAACACGAAGGGTTTCCTCAGCCGGAGCTTTGCCTTTCCAGCCCGGAGGAGCCCTGTGCATCCCATGGGAGCGCTGGGGGAAGCACCAGCTCCCTCCTGCTCGCGCTCGGCAGCCGCGGCGGCTCCTTTTACGGGCAAGGCTTGTGTCCGACGCTGCGGCAGCGCAGGGTTCGCTCCCGGGCGGGTGACATCCCATCAAACACATGTGCTGGGGAGATTAAACAGAGCCCGCGGGGGCCGGGAGCCGCTTTCAGTGTCCCCGGCACATTCCCAGGCACTCCAGTGAGGACAAAGGCTTTGCCGGGGCTGCTGGGTGGGCGCTGGTGGTACCCAGGGATGAGGCACGTTTCAAGCCCCAGCTCCTAACCCGTCCCATCCTTCCTGCCGTCCTGCAGGCTGCCCTACGAGGTGGATCCCATCACGGTCTTCGCCTCCTTGTCGCCGGAGGGGCTGCTGATCATCGAGGCGCCCCAGATCCCCCCTTACCAGCAGCACGGCGAGGGCGGCTGCGGCAGCGAGATCCCCATCGAGAGCCAGGAGGCCACGTGCGCCTGAGCAGCCTCCCGCATCCCTGCATCCCTCCTTCCCTCTCCCCTTTCCCCCCCGGAACCCCGCTCCCTGGTCCCCTGCGGCGCGGCGTCTGGACTGCCTCTGGCTCAAGGGTGATGGCAGCAGCCCCCGCCACCCCGGGGGGGACCAGCTGAGGGCCAGGGCGCACGCAGGGTGCCAGGCCACCATCCCCGGGGGCTTGTAGTGGTCTGAGGAGCCAGTAGAGGTGTTGTGCCCATGGGGCCGAGCAGAACGGATGTCCTCCTCACGGTTGGGTTTTGCTCCAAGTGGCCCGGATGGGATATTTATGACGGTAGCATAAAAAGGGCCCTTTTTGTTTCTCTAGAATTGATGTGGATCCCCATGGTTCTGTGTCTTTCCCTCCTCTGTAGGTTTTGGGGTTTGTTTTTATAAACTATATCTCTGCAAAGGATGCGCATCCGGCAGCGGAGCTTGATGGCGCGGCCTCTGTCGCGAGGAACGCCACCCGTCTGCGTGTTCCGAACGTTGGTTTGGGGTTTTCCGTGGTTTGCTCAGGTTTTTTGCTCTTTATTTTCTTCTTTTTTCCAAAGAGGAATTGTGCTTTTACTTGTCAGACCCGAGGAATAAAACCCAGTCGATGTTCTTAGCCTCCGTGTGTCTCGGCTGAGCCTATGGGGGGAGCATGGGGAGATGTCACTGTATGTCACTGCCTGGCACTGGTGCTGCCCATGGGGGGAAGGAGAAGAGAGATGTGTGGGGACGTTTGCACTGATGGGCAGCTGAAGCATTGGCTGTCCTGCAGCCTGGGTATCCCAAGTCCTGGCTAACATCATGCCAAGGAGGCCCAGTGAGGACCATGGGCTCTTCCTTTCCTTACCCTCTTGAGAGGCTGCCGATGTTCTTCCTGCTTGGGGATGCTCAAACCTCTGAGCTTAGAAGGTTGGGTTTGCACCATCTCCGTTTCCAGCCAGCTCCATACCAGCAGCTCCGTGGGGAAGCACTTCCCAGCTAATGGCACTGGCAAATGGTTTCCATGGGGCTCTGGACCCAACCTTAACACCATTCCCAGGGGCAAAACACCGGGTAAGAAGTGCCAACGCACTGCAGTGCTCGGGGTTGGCAAAGCAGAGGTGCCAATGGGCAGCAGGAGTCTTTCCATCAGTCTGTGTGACACCCGGGCTCAGTTTTCCATGTCACCAGGACCTGGGAGTTAAAAATACAACCTCACATGCCCGGGCCTGGCTCCTTCGGGATGCGGTTTCCAACAACAGCCCATCACGTGGTGTAAACCGGGCCACGGTGGTACCTCCCGGCGGGTCACACAGGGCAGCCTGGGGACTCTCACCCTGGTTTTAGTGGTCAGCACTGTTCATACTGGGATGTGTGTGTATTTAACACCCGTGCACGTCAGCGGGAGCCAGCCCTGGGCTCAGCCGGGACGGCTCTGCCAGGCAGGGACGTGAGCGCACTGAGTTTATGAATAAAACGTAATCCTTGAAATGTAATCCCCACACGGGGATGGGAAGCTGAAAAGCCATGAGTCACAGCCCCAGCTCTGTCCTCACGCCACTTAGTACCCGTGTGCCCCATGGGTGACGCCACTCCTGCGCAAACTGCCCCTCCTCTTCCTCTTCCAAGGATGGTTTTGCTGGAAAACCCCCCCAGGCTCAGCCCCAGTTTTGCCCCCATCCTCTCAATGCACCTTTCATGGGAAGGATCCTGTGGGAAGCACGTGTGTCTTCCTGGAGCAAGATCATGGACGCAGCCCCACAGCATCCCTGGGATCCCAGCTGTGGGATGCTGACGGCACCCACTGTGGGCTCAGGGGACCAGCTGCAGGGGGGAAACTGGCTGCAGCTGAGCCCCTGTCCCACCATAGGGCATATGGGGAGGTCCCAGGCTCAACCCTGGAGCTGCTGCACAGGTAAGGGCTGCTAGAGGCAGGTGATGGCTCTGCTTCCTCTCCTGCTGATCCTGCAGTCGGTGGGAGGTTGCTGGTTTTGTAATCACTTTCTGGTTTATTTGGGTCTGCTGAGTTCTTTAATAGCATCTTATAAAGGCTGCTGTAGGATGCATTAGCACTAATTCCTTAATGGCTGAGGTTGGCCTTGGCAATTAGCACTGAGGACCTCTTACACAGGCAGTGCTCATGGACCTGTGCAGCTTCTCAAGCTGTTGCGTTGTCTGGAGTATCGTATGCTAATGAAATAACTGTAAGTGGATATCTGTTTTCTTTAAGCATGACCTGATCATTGAAGTGAAGGAGGCTTTAAAGTAAATAATCCCTACCGGGGTTCCTGCAAATGGAAAACCAGGTTTGGAAACAGTGGAGTGTGTCTGCATCAGCATCTCCCCTGTGTGTGCAGAGGATGGGGTGGGAAACGGGTGCTGCAGAGCTGGGGGCAGTGGGGACTGGGAGCCTGTGTGTGAGATCATGGCTTGGAGCCATTAGACCCTGTACAACAACCCTGTAATGGCCACTGAGCCAATTACATTCCATTTCATGGGTTTAGAGCATTTACACTGCATCGGGTGGTGTCATAACACATTGTGTTTATAGCTTAACATTGGCTCTAACAGGGAGAGGCTGTGGGATGTGGCGGTGGTCGAGCTCCTCTGGATGGGGAGAAGCAAGCTTCCTGCAGGCTTCCTGGGCCGGCTGAGGGGGCTCAGGAGGGACTGAGACCCCCAGGACCTGGCATTTTGGGACCCCTCTCACATGCTGAAGGGGCAGGATTGTGTTTATCAGCAATTTGCCTCGCACAGGGCCCCCCAGCTCCAGCAGCACCTTTACACTGGCCCTATCCACTCCATTGCAGGAGGTCAGTGCTCCCTTAATTCCCCTCCTGGAGCAGCATTAGGCCGATCAATATCCACATCATTCAAAGCCAAATGATTTTTACTGCTGAAGGAGGCAGAGGAGCCATCCTCATCAGGCCTTTCACACCTTGCTCTGCCAGCAAGGCTGGTGCTGCTGGCACAGCGCTGCGCCCAGCCGGGGACCGGAGAGGAGGAGGTGTTTGAAAGAGTTTAGCCTCTTCTTTCTAAGGAGGAAGCGAGCGCACAATCACATGTGGAAGGGGCTGGTGTCATTAAGCAGTCCTAATGCTGGCTCTTTACTGCCACAGCATGTGCCTTGCTGCCCAGGCAGCAGCCAGGGCAAAGAGCATGAGGAGTGTGCCTGCTCTGGGGAGAGACGCTGGGGCCGGAGCTGAGCAGCTCTTGATGCATCTCAGGACCATGAGCTCGGAAGCTCAGCTCTAAGCCCCAGCAAAGGTTTCCTGGGCAGCTGGAGGGAAATGTGGCCTTTTTCCTTTGGGAAAGATGTTTCCCACTGCTCTGCAGTGGTGATTCCTGCGCTGGGATGTGCTGATAGGGAGGGCTGGGAACAGGGAATGATGCTTCAGGAGATAAGGGGGCTGTCATGGGAAACCCTCCAGAGCCAGTTGCTGGCTGCTGGCTGCGGAGGGGTGGAAGGACACAAGGAGATAAGGATAAGGTCACCCAAGCCCTGGGATTGCTGCCAGTGGCTCAGGTTTGCAGGAGGCTGAATGAACCACTCAGCCATGTACCGCTGCGTCCACCACTGTCCCTCAGCAAAGCGATGGTCCGTGGGGCTGAGTGTTTGAGTGCTGGTTTATACCCCACGTGCTCCTCGCAGGGCACCGGCTCCCAGCCTGGCCCACAGGACTGATTTTCCTAAAATGGAAGCAAAAGCTGACTTGATTTATTCTGGCTGCAGCTCACAGAGCAGGGTAAAGAATCCCCCAGGAGCTCCCGAGCTGTCCGGAAGCACCACATCTCCAGAGGCCCGTGCTCTTCTCCTGGAAGAGCAGGGTTGGCCTTAGGAAGGGTCCCCACCACCCATGGAAGGAGCCAACTATGGCCAAGAGCTGGCACAGCAGCTCCCAAAGCTGTGTCCAGCTCTGCTCTGGGTAAGCATCGCTCCTGAACCGGTGTGTGCCCAGGGTCAGGACATGCTTACTGGCTGTCCCTGCGGCGATGCACTTGATGCCTCTCATATGCTCCCAGCAGGCTGATGGATGATGCTGCAGGGTCCTCGGGGGGCCTTGGCTGATGGGGATGGTTTTGCTTTCTCCTTGCACAGCTCTGAGCAAGAGCTCAGCCTGTTTTCCTTCAGCATCCTCTTCCCTGGTCCCCCTGTGCTGCAGTTGTCCCCTCAGACCCTCCAGGCTTGGCAGATGGGTCTTATTGCTGCAGACCCTCTCTGGGTTCGCACAGGGGGGCTGATACAACACTTGAGGGTGGTTTTCCTTCCCAGAGCACTCCCTTGCTCCCCAAGGGTTTCCTGCAGTCTCTCACACAAACCCAGGCCCTTTGGTGCAAGCCGGTCCCTTTTCCCCCAGAGAACATCCGTAAGCATCCAGCTGTTTCTCTGCTAAAGTTGGGGTCATTTGGGGTCTTTCGTGTTTCTCTTTAGGAGTTTCTCTTCTGTTTGGAGTTCGGCTTTGTTGTGGCTTTGGTCTCTACTTGCAAAGCATCATCTGCTTTATTTTCGGATGTCCCCAAAGAGAAGACTTTGCTGCATGATGGCTGCGGGGGTCAGGGAAGCAAAACCTCACCTTTTCTCTAATGAAAGAATGCAGTGCCATGGAAATAACACACC
Organism: Bolborhynchus lineola; assembly: GCA_025448015.1. NCBI lineage: Eukaryota > Metazoa > Chordata > Aves > Psittaciformes > Psittacidae > Bolborhynchus > Bolborhynchus lineola. The sequence goes on along the minus strand of JAOEHX010009406.1, from coordinate 13,559 downwards.
GTGGCTGAAATCAAAGGCCAGGAGGTTCTGCAGGAGCTCCTGGCCATGAACCAGCACTGCCACCCCTGGGAGCAGACCAAGAAGCTGCTGAAGCTTTGCCTATCCCAGAGGAGAGACCCCTGTGGATGAAGCAATGCCAATGGGGTGTTACAGCATCGTGGTTTGGATACTTCTGCCTGTACCCATCTTTGGAGTGCTTTGGGGCTCGAGCCTGGGGCCCCCCCCCCCAGCACGGGCCCTCATGGTGGGCAGCGTGTGTGACCCTGGTGTTAAGCATCACTAACCCCTTCAGGAGCTGCCGCTGCCTCTGGGCACTGCAACATCTCATAGCCAGGAATTCCTCCCTCAGACAATGCGCTGTAGCCAGGAAAGGGAGGAAGAGACTTTTCTCCTCTTTGTTTTCTTTTGTCAGGCTTTAAACCCACTTGCAAATGCTGCTGGTAATTAAGGGCTGTCTTGCCATCTGGGTGATGTGCTGAAGTGCAACCTCCTGCTCCCAGCCAGGTGCTCCACAGCAAACCCACCCTGGAGGAGAGGCAAATCTTGTCTTAATTCTCTTCTTTCTTATTGCAACAAAAAGCTTCCTATCTGAGGTGGCCTTGGAAACCTCTCCTTATTAAAAGACCTCCTTGAAAGGTATTATAGCAGCTGAGGAGGGTGGTTATGAAGCACAAAAAGCCTGCAGAAGAGCTCATTAAAACAAAAAATTACAACTAATTAGAATAAATCAAGATAATTCATCTCCAGTGTGAAGGCAGAATGAGGTGTGAGTGAGTGTTTTAATAAGGCCAATGCTAATCCCAGGCTCCTCTTTAAAGTGACAGTGAGTCCTTCTGCAGTGATGACCCCACTGCTGGGCCCAGGGCAGAAACCAGACCCAGACAAAGGCGAGGGGGATGTAGAGCTAATGGGATTCTTAATTGTTTCCCAATCTGAGCTGCCTGTCCCTAATTGCAGTGCATTTGGGGGTACCAGAGCACAGCGGTTCACAGAGGGGCAGACACAGGTCACAGCGCTTGGGTTTGCTCACTTTGGGGTGTTTTTTTCCCTCTTTCATTTGTGATGCACAGAGTGGCTGTGGGTTTGGCTCCTCTCTGTCATATCTTCATCACGCACAGCCACAGGTAAATGACTTCTCTGCATAATCAGCAGTGAGATCATCACGACCGCCTTGACTCAGAGTCATTTCTCCTTCTGTCTCCAAAGGGATGCTCAAAACAGAGGAGAGGGGGTGTAGGGGGAGGCAGGGGGGCTGGTGGCACAGGAAAGTGCTGGAGGGGCCACCTTGGAGCCCTGTTCCTACCCCAGCTAAGGGAGTTTTGGGAGATCTTGTTGTCCTCCTCAATGATGTTAATGCTTGAGCCAAAGGTCCTGGGGAGCAAAGACCAGCAGCATCAGCCTGAGCCACGCCAAGGACTGGTGAGGAAACCCTCCTATGTGACACCATTGCCCAGGTCTTTGGGCTGCTAAAGCAAAAGGCTTCCTGCTGAAATGAGTGAATTGCTTCTGAAAGTACCTGGAAGTGGGCTCAGCTCTTGGGAATGTGGAGCCCAAAGCCGCTGGTGCCATGGTCAGGGTCATCTTTACAGTATGATCTAGAAGGTTTGCAGTACAAGGAGGAATGAAGAAAGGGAAAGGGGAAAAGGGAAAGAGAAAGGGAAGGGTCAGCAGCAATGCTGCTGAGGCACCATGGCTCAACCCTTCCTGGCTGCCGCTTCTTTCCAAGGAATGAGCACTACTGCCGGTGCTGGAGAAATGTATTAGTTTCATTAAGCTTAAATGATTAGCTCCAGGCCTTCATAATGAGACTTAATAGATCTAATATATTTTTGGTGATTATGCTGTTGTATACAGCAGTGTACACCATTAATAACCTTCTTTAAACCCCCTTGCTCTCGCTGTCACAAATGATGTTCAAGCCCTTCTTATGTCTAAGCCCAATTAGCTGCCTATGAAGGACCTTTCCCTCATGAAGAGTGCGTGGCTGTGCTGGGAGGCAGCTGCTGATGTCTTGGATTACTGGGCAGGAAGATGCTTGGATTTGGCTGCAGGAGCTGGATGCTGCAGGGTGGTCAGGGCAGCCATGGGGGGGGGATGCTTCTTGCAGGACATGGTGGGAAGCTCTGGTGTGTTCAAAGCCCCTTTCCCAGTCACCCCTTGAGTTCTGCAGTGGGGTTAACACCAGCCAGGAACACCTCTTGGTGGCTGAAGGGAGATGATGGACAGTAGGTGAGGGTGGTGAAGTCAACAGTGCTCACTGTTCTGCCCTTGGCACGACAGCAAGTGCATCGAGGACTCAATGTCTTCTCTGGAAAGGTGTATCTAAGCCCAGGATTCACCTAGATCAAACCTCTGTGGTCTCCATGCTTGATGCAGCTGGGTGGAAGAAAGAGCATTACCACAGTATCCAAACTCTCCCTGAAAGTCGCTGCCACCCTTGGTAGAAGCATTCAAGCTTGGCTGCTCCTCCCTGTCCGCACCTCCTTCCTGTCCTCCTGCAAGTTGATTAATCCACTAGGATTAACCTCTCTACCTCCTTGATTAGCTGCATTTTGAAACTGTGTTTGTTTTCCTCTTTACATCAAGACAGAGCTAAAAAAAGAGGCCAATTTGCAGCAATTCTGATTTACTGCAATCTCTGAAGATCAGGGCGAGCGCCGGGAAGGCGTGCATGGCATTTCAACTCCATCCACAGGAGCCAGCTTTGGGATGAACACCAGGGAACCAGCATCCACCTCAGTTCCCAGGGCTGGTTTCTGATGGTATCAGTGCAAACCTGAAGAAGCTTCTTGTATTTCAAGGGCTGAAGATGTCCTGCTCTCTTCCCTGGGGCAACAAGCAGATCCACTGGGTTTAAAGTGAAATCTCTCCTCTTCCCAAATGCCTGTCTTTCCCTTCTCAGTGCTTCCTATAGGAAGGAGTGACTCCTTCTCCATGTACAGCATGAGACTGTGCACCTCACTGCTGAGGCAGGGGATGCTGAAGCAGATGTCAGGGCAAGCACAGCTCCATAGGCAGTAGCAGCTCCATGGTGGAAGCTGTGTGGACGCCCCTGGGGCAGGAGCAGCACTCTCCTGGCTCTAACCCTGCCATGCATGGGGAGGAGCAGCCAGTGGCTGCTTGTCCCATCTCCTGCTGGGTACGGATCATCCCTTTGATGAAGTGGCTGCTCCAGAGTTGCTCCTGCTGCGTCTGTGTCATCGTTAGGCTTCAAGGTGGCTAACACCAACCGCCTGTTGACCTGTGCTAACCCTTCAATTCACCCCTCAGTCACTTCCTCTGGCTGTGAATCAGGGCTTGAGCATGGGTGCTTTGAAGGAGGTCAGCAGGGCTGGAGGGGAGCAGGACACTGGGATGTGTGGGAGCTGAGCCTCTCCCCCTGCCAAGGATGGACAGGGATGAAGAGCTTTCCCAGGGCTGGAGCAGTTGCCTGAGCTGTGTATCCCTGATCATAGGAGTTTGCCCATGACTAGAGGATCTGCTCGTGCAGGCAGGGGTTGAGGTTCTATCCCAGAGCTCAGCAAAGCCAAGGCTTAGAGCTGGGGCCTGGGGTGCCCCTCTCACCTGGCTGGCAGCTGGGAATGCTGAAGGGGACAGCTCATGCTAGCACCAAAGGTCCTCTCCTATGGAGCTGTGCTTTGGGGTTGGCTGTCTGCAAGGAGCAGCTTTCCTGCAGTGGTTTGGGGTGTCTAAGAAGGGCTGAGTGCAGCTGGGACATCACCAGAGCCCTTCTCCTCTTCCAGACTGCCTGCTTGCAGGGTGTTTTTAAGGGCCTTTAGGATTTCTTTAAGGTTTTGGAGTAACTCAATGTGTTTCTAAGCTAGTTTGGGGTACGTGAGTGGGAAATACAAGTCACGGATGCACGCACCTGTGTGTACCATATGCATAGCCTGCAGCTTCAAGTGTTTAGCAAGCAGGTTCAATGCTCTGCAGGGGAATCTTTTTCCTATTACTGAAGCAAAACACAGGAAAACCAAGTAGAAATCAGTACGAAACCAAGCAGAGAGGTTTGCCTCATGGGACTGCAGCACCCAAAGCCGGGCTCCCCTGAACGGGTGGTGTTGGAACTGGGAAAGTCTCTCAGGAGCCGTCTGTGAGCTGTCAAAATACATCATAAGCGGCAGCTGAGCTTTAAAAAGCTTCACACTGATGCCCAATTTAGGAGAAGCGTCTTACATTTCCATAGCTATCCAGCAAGATTTCCTGAAATTGCAGTGATAGGAGAAAATGTCTTTTAAAGTGGCACCCAGATGGTGGGGGGAAATTGTGTTGTTTGAATTCTCTGCAGATAAATTGAAGCTAAAGGGATGTTAAACATTTTATAGGTTTCTCCCCCCTCTTCCCCTTCCACCACCTGCTACTGAAATGGCACAAGAGGAGACATCAAACAGAGCGAGTGAGATCCCTATGGGCACACTGCTTAGGAAATGGCCTCATCTCAATCTTGCATCTGATGGCAATTAACAGTGAGAGATCCTGAACCTGGCATGGTCAGGAATGGCTGGGCTCCTCGCTCCTCCTCTGTGGAGGTTGGGATGCACTGGGATGCAAGGAGGGGTTGCAGGACTCGGGTTCCATGGGGCCTTTGCATGACCAGGGTGTGAGCCTGGAGTGATGGGGGTGAGGATGTTGGACCCGGTGGAGTGATGGCTCTGGGGTTGTGGGTGATGTGCTGCTCCTTGGAGCCAACCCCAGGGTAAGCCTCAGCATGGAATGAGAGCCCAGGTCACTGCAGGCAATACCAACAAGCCTCCCCCCCCGCTCCCTGGGCTGGGATTTCTGAGGGGCGTTTGCCCAAACCCATTTCTAAGCAAAGAGCCATAGGCAGAGCCCGGGTGCCAGGGCTCAGCCTTGGGGTTTGCAGAGGGAGCAAGATGCATTGGCTGGAGCTGTATTTGCCTTTGGAAAGCCATTTGTCACAGGATGCACAAAGCCTCAAATGCAAGACCCCATCATTTGGCTGTAAATCACCCTAACACCAGCTATCCCCAGAGCTGCGCTGCCATAGGGACAGGCTCCATCCCCTTGGCTTCGAGGCTGCTGAGCCCCCCCAGCATCACTCTGTGGGGCAGCAGGCGCTTCCCTTACAGGTGGTTTTTCTTTCTCCCCTTCTTGGCAGGCACAAGCGAGCAGTGTTTTTGCTCCTGAGCTGAACACGTCACTGTGTCTTATAGTGGCTGCCAGGTTTAAGAACGTTGGCAGCTTGCGAAAGCACCGAGAGGACAAACGCCAATAACTACACCCCCGCCTGCACTCAGGGAACAAGAAGCGGGCTTTGTGGCTTTTTGGTTTTGTTTTGAAAGTAAAATTAGTGTGTTTACCTGGTTGTTTATTTGAGCTCTTAGTCACTGCAGAAGAAACGCGTGTGGGCTGGTTTGTCTCCTCTGACAGGTCTCGTTTCCTTGGGGTGGGCTGGGGTGCTCAGCAGAGCAATCCTGTGAGCAATAGCAGCAAGTATGCAAGCCTTGGTTGTGCTGCCTCCCAGGAGAACCTGCTGGAGATGTCAGGGGTGTCTGTACCTCCCTCCCCACTCGTGCCAGTGAGCGCCGATGGCGTGAGCATCAGTGCCCAGGCAGCATCTGCACTCACGCTCCTCTGACCTTCTGCTGGGTCTAAACTGCTGCTTCAAGCCCCAGTCCATTTGCATGCACTCCTAAAAGTCATTTCCAGTGTTATCAAATTCCTTACAGCAGATGTGTCCATCCAGAGGGCAGGGCGATGCTCCTGGTGGGTGGTGAGACATCCCTGTGCCCAACATGAAACGGAGGTCCCTGGGGGGTGTGTTGCTGTGGTTTTCCAGTGCAGTGGAGCACTTTCTAGATGGGATTTGGCTTAAGTTTTGAGAGAAGAGATCCTGGGTGAGCTCCCAGCAGTTATTAGAGTGGTGTGAGCCCGCAGGGAGCACCAGCTCACCAGCAGCGTGGGCTTTCCCATGCAGAGCTGCAGAAAGCCATGAGGGCTGGGGCTAGATCCTTTTAAACCACCTTGGCCAGGCAGGTTTGCCAGAGTGCTGCTTGTTCTTGTTATCTCTTCCTGCAATTACCAGATGATTCTATGATCCTATGATTCTATCCTGCGGTTTAATGCAGGAAGCTTCCTGCAGGTGATGTATGTGTAACACAGCAATGCTTTCTCGTGTTACCACAGCTTGAGGTGTCCAGCAGGTAGTTTGAATCTTTCCTTCAAACACCAGGTTATTTTGGAGGGGGGTAGTCGTGTTATCTATTATACTCTCAAAACCAGATAATAATAGTAATACCATTTGGTGGAGCACTGTTAATGCAACAAGGCTGTCACTTGTCACCAAGAATGCTGCGTGTGGCAGCCTGTTAAAAAGAAAGTCAAAACAAGGCTGGCAGCAGCCAGCCCGAGCGCGTCGCTGCCGGGGCTCTGTGCTGTGATCGTGTTTCCCTGTGCTGGAGCCGGTGAGGATGTTCTGTTCTGCACAGCTATGCTGGTTTGGCTGGTGCAGCCCGTGGCACGCTCGCTGGCAGGGCAGCGGCGACGTCCTGGCGTGTTGTGGCTTGTAGGGACACCAATGGCACTGCTGGGCCACATGTTCAAGAGTTGTCTTGTTTTCACCCTGAGCTTGGCTGAGCCTGCCATGCTGTGTGAGTTCACTCCCTCCACACACTCCTTAGAGTCTGGTCTTGCCCAATGGACCCCATATTTCTGCTGGGGTCAATGGATGCTAAATCCATCCCATGGGATGCGCAGGGTGGCATGCGGGCCCCTCGGCCGCTCGCTCCCCAGGGTGGGCAGATGCTGCATCAGCCTGATGCCTGGGCATACCCAGACTCCCAGACTAGGCAGTGTTGACTTGTGGCTGGTGGTACCGGGCACTCATCTTTCTCCTTCCTCCTTCCTTTACAAGAGAGGTTTCAAATACAAAAGCAATGTGAGGACACGTGGTTACACACCTGGAAATGTACCAGGGATGTAATAAGGGTATAAGAAGTTTTCTGTAGGAATTCATCTCCACTGTATTCGCTCCACAGCAAGCCATGCACTTTCCAGGGTCAAAAAAGTGTCTTTATTCTTTCTCTTGAGGAATTTCAGCATGACCCAATTCATGCTTCCCTTCACTGGCACCCTGTCCCTCAGAGGCTTCAGAGCTGTGAATGAGCAGAGCCTTCTGTGGGCAGGAGGATGCTTGCTGCATCTGCAACAAGAGCCACGGCACAATCAACCTCCCTCCCCCTGAGTCTCAACAGCTTCAGCATTTTCCTTCCATAATGGAATAGAGAATGAAAATGTGTCTTTCAAATCATCAGGTTATTTTTGTGTGCATCTATACCTTATGTGTGTGTAAATGTCTCCCACACACATCCTTTTATCTCAAGGAGTGAAATAAAAATAGCTCGAGATTGAAAGGGGAGCAGGCAAGGCGGTGGTTGTGCTTTTGGAAGAATCTCCTCCAGGTTGGGAAACACGAAGCCGCAGTGATAACGTGATCTGACAAAGTCTCAGCTTCCTCAGGCCTGCAAGGAATGGTGCTAATGGAGGAGACCTTAATGACTTTCCCTCTACGTTTCAATTTATTCCAACAAGCCGCAGCCAGGAGCGCAGCCCCGCAGCTCTTTCCAACCCTCTGCAAGCCCAGGCTGGGCAAGTCATGGGGAGATGCTGTGTGACACCAGAGGAGAGGAGGCAAAGCCTCCTCCTCATCCACTTTGGGAAAGAGCTGGGAGGATTTCCAAAAGCCTCCTCTTGGCAGCTGACCCCCCCATCCTGGTAACGCGCTGGAAGTTAATCCGAAGAGAGCTCAAGGCTTGTGTTGCATTGCCAATTGCCCTCCCTCTGCACAGCATCACCCAGCTGCTGACGATGCCCAATCTATTAATTGCCAGCAAGCCCAATGCTGCATGCAGACAAGAGATGTGTGTTGAGGAAAGCTGAATAAATGATCATTGGTTTTTCCCTGTAACCCTCCCAGCTCCCGCAATGCCCATGCTGTGACCTGCTGTCATTGGCACAGGGACTTGGGCAATCCCCAGATGGCTTCTGCAAGGATTTGTGCCCCGTGTATGGGCCTATGCCCTGGGGCAGTTTAAAGGGAACGCCTGGCAAAGGCACGTTTCCTTTAAAGCCAGCTCCAGTGGGGTTGGCAATGCCACTCAAACTTCTTGCTGAGCAAGTTCCTGGCAGCCACAGAGACACAAGAGCACGATGAAGGGCAGTGTGGCCTCTGGTAGCAAAGCAGTGCCTGCTCTGTGTTTTGGGCGCAGGTTTGCTTGGTGCACTGATCGCCAGAGCCACTCTGGTTGCTGTTGCCAGGGCACACTGCACCTTGGCTAAGGCATCGGGTGCAGTTTTGGTGGTGGGCTCTCGCCGTTGATGGTCTGAGCTCTTCCCTTTGTAGCAAAGTTGTTTGCAGTGCAAATTTAAGTCATTTAATCTGTTTTCTCATCCAAACCCTCTTTCCCAGCAGTGCCTTCCCCCATGCAGCACTGCCTCACTTTGGCTCTTTTGGATGGTGGCAGCAGCCTCTTTCCCTCCTCCCCCACGTTGCATGGGCACTGTGAAGTCACTTCTCACTTCAGTGATGTGTGCCCACAGCTTCTCTGAGTCACACTTGTTAGCGGAGAGCTCCTAACTCTTCGTTCTTGTGAGTGCAAATGTCTTTGGAAAAGGGCATTAAATAAACCACTTGACTGAGGTCCGGGTGGTGACTAATTCCCACGGTATGCCCCACTCCAGCGTTAATCCTGCTGAGCTCACTGCAGGCTGGAGGGTTTGCAGGGATCCTTGCAGGCGGAGGAGCAAAGAACAAGATGAGCATTGCATGAGAATAACTCCAAAGGGGCAGGCAGGGGCTGCAGCAGTGGCAGGGTGAAGAGAGACCCCAGCATGCTCCCTCTGGGTGCTGGCATTCCCTGGTGCGTGCTATGCTCTTGGTCTAAAGCGGGGATACAGCCTAAAGCATGGGGCATATGAAATCCTCAAGCTTCTGCCCAGAAGTTGCTGGAAAGGCTTGAGAAGGGGAGAAAATCCTTCTCCATGGAAGAGCTGGGAGGGGATTTTCCCCATTAGGGACGTTTCCTGTCAAGGGGGTAACAGCTTGAAGAACTCGAACAGGGCGACTGTAGATCTGTATTTGTAAACAGGCTTCCTGCCACCAAATAAAAGCTGGCAAACCCCTTGCTCTGCTCAGCAATTAACCCTCCCAAGCGCACTGTGAGTGCTGAACACAAACCATGCGAAAGCCACAGGCTGCAGCAGCAGTGTAACCAGCAACCAAGCCACTGGGACCCCACTCACCAGCAAACCTTCCCCACAAGTCCCTCTGGGCTCACATGAGATGGTAAGTACAGACCTCCCTGCAGCCAGGACCTGATGATGAGACCAACCCTTGCCACGCAGCCGGGGTCCAGCACTGCCATTGCTCTGTGCCATGCTCTGCATGTTGCACAAATTGACACTGGCTTTATTTGCTGCTTGGATACCAGCTCTCACAGCGGACTTTTGCAAGATAAAGCAGCTCTTCCCTCGCCTTTGCTCTCCCTCTCTTTACCTCAAAAGGCCCAGGAGCTGCAGAACAGGCGGTAGCAGGACTGGGCATAACTAATTAGAGCCTATATAAAATGACATCTATTTCCACAGATGGGAAGCTGCTTCTCCTTTGTATGGCTGCTTCAGTTAATTAGTTATCTTGGAGGTTGCATTTGCATTCCTGCTTTGTGAAATACCCTTTTGTTAACTACTTTTCATATACTTTTATGAAGTCGGCCACTGAAACGGGCTCATTTATCTCAGCAGTGACAGGCTGAGAGCTTTGCCCAGAGATGCGTGCCAGATGCTGGGATTGTAAAATAATGTTTGGCTTGTCTGGTGTCTGGAAAGCAGACAGAAGGTGCAGGGATATGAGGAGAAAGTCCCAGGCTGCTAAAGCCGAGGTCTGGATCTTGACAACATCTACTAAAATGTCCAATCTGTTTGCTTTTGTGTAGCTTGGATGAGCTGGGGAGGATGCTCTTGTTGCCAGCCCTGGGCTTGGACATCTCCATGTGAGCATCCAATCTTCTCAATCTTTGTGTCCCGCATCCCCTCTCCTGCAGTGCTGTGTGTGTGCATGTACCCACCGGCCTGCAGACACCCCAAAGCCACTGCTCCAGCTGAGCCTGCTCCTGGCACTCTGCACATTTACCCTCCATTAGCTAGATAATGAGAACAGTAACGTTAATCAATCACCATCGTTATTGCTAGGAAATGTTTGCAGAATCAATGCTTCCTCTGCAGCTCAAGCAATCAGGCCTTTTGTTGCTCGGCTGTTTTTCAGGCATGTTTCTGCCACAAAGAGTGGAAAGTACGATGCAACCGATTTCCTCATTCTTGGCAGCACAGCCGCTCGCTCTCCATGCAAGGTTTTTCAGGCATTCAAAGCAACCCAGCATGCTTGGGCACGTGCTGCACATGATGAGGAGACCCTCCCAGGCCACTTGCATGTGTTTAGGGATCACGCAAGATGCCCACGGGCACTACCACAGGTGGTATTTCCATTTGCCTTCCCCTTGCACTTACTGGTTGGTGCTCGCCCCCCTGCTGCTCCATGCTGGTGATGTGTGAATGTTGCTGAATGCCCAAAATGGGGTTGAGGAATTGGGCATGTGTTGCTGGTGGTGCCAGACTCATGCTTTCAGCAGGATTTGGTGCTTTATGCATTGTGGTCAGCATGTGAGGACCACAAAGCGCTACCCTAGGTGGGGCTTGGCTGCCCTGGTACATTTCCTAGGGACCCCAAGGGATGTTATGATGAAAGACTGGAACTCTGCCATGGGTTCAGCCATCCTTCCATGCCAGGAGAGTCATTTATGGTGAGGGGAAAACATACTTTTAAACTCAAACTTTGAAAATTCAGAGCACAGCACAACTATTAAGGGGGAAATAAAGCCCAAAATACATAAATCTCTTTATTTTCTGCACCACTGAGTCTGTATTGGCCTGTTAGTTGATGCTCCTGAAGGTATCCGCTGGGATGCAACTATTATACATCCAAACTGTCACAAATGGAAGCGTCGCTTTGAAAGACAAAGGGTAATTTATTGAGAAAAGGGTGTCATTTAGGTGGAAGGATGGAAGGGAGAGAGACAGTTGCTGCAGAACTGTCAAGAGAGAATACCAGATCTGCTGCTAGTCAGGGAACAGCTTTGAATTTCCAAGGCTGCCCTTGAGGGATAAGAAAATTAAAGCTAAGGACAAATAAAAAGAAGTCTTCAATAGAGTGACAGCAGAAACCTGAAGGATCACAGTGAAAAATGGGACTTCCTCCTTCCTAACAATAACCAAAAGAAAGATAGGAATGTAATTTGTAAAAGCGGGTAAATTGCCACCAAAAATTGTAAGCTGGATGGAGAAATGACCAGGCAGGAGAAAAGACACAAATGCATACCTGTTGTTTCTAGAGTGCTGCTTAAAAACGGGACCAGACACTGAACAGGGTGGAGGAGAAATGGAGCTGAGGAAGGGAAGAGGTGGAAGAACTGCCCTGCAAGAGCTTTACCCGGGAGCATCCATGGGCCACAGGAGGAACGTGTCTGCAAAAAACTCACAAACCCATCTTTTTTGGTTTGTCTCTAAATAACACATCCTCCTCTGTCTTGGAGGGGGCTTACTTATATAGATAGCACTAAGGAGTCAGGCACAGGCAGCTTGTTCCTCTCCCAGCTTAGGGCTCCGGAGGGAGCTTATTGCCAAGGAAGAATTTGCAGGATGGGCAATTTTGGGGGAAATGAATCGCAAACAGCCTGGAGAAAAGTGTGAAGATCTCTGCAAGGGCGTTGCTCCAAGGCATGCACGCTGCCTGTGGGTGCAGGAGCCTGTGCCAGCGGGAGAAACCAGGAGAGGTGGAATGTCACCAGCACCAGCAGGACATCACCCTGCACACATCCCCTCCTGGCCCCTGAGCATCCTGATGGAGCCAAATGGCACTTCAGTTCTTTTAAGGCCATTGAAAAATTGATCTGCTGGGGAAGCAGAGTGAGTTTTGGGCACAACTCCAAAGTATTACAGCATGAAAGCCTGTGGGGTGTGGGTGCATCTGCAACGACTCCAGTTAAATAACCAGAAGGAGGGGGGGGGATGACGTGTCTCAGCTGGGGTCCTCCCGCTCTTGGACCCAAAGCCTCCGGCATGTCTCAACCTGCTTCTTCAAACACAAAGCTATCAGCAAGACCAATCAAGTACCATTCCCTCGTGCAAAAGCACCCCTGTGCAAAGGCAGAAGAACATTTTTAGCTGTGAAGGCTGCTTCAAAATGCCACTTTTCTGTTTTTCACGTAGTGATTCTCTAGCAGGTATCCCCCTGAAGTCCCCAGAGCTGGAATCCCAGTTCTAGATGAGATGTCAGCACTTGCATTAGGCAAATCACTGAAACGAGCTCTTTCTCAAACGTTTTAGTTGAAAACACGCTTGTACCCCCAGGTACAACAAAAGCAGGTGCCCAGAGGGGTGTTGTTACTAAACTGTGACATTTCTCATGCTGTCTCAAACCCTGGGAATTGGAATATCTCCTTTCAGCTGCCAACATCTACGATTAAGCTGCTGCCAATGAGAGAAGCAGCAGAGATTGCATTGCCAGCTCCACAATGGAGCAGATCAGCGGGTGAGCATCTCCGGCCCTCACCACCGTGTGCATGCTGAGAAACAAAGCAGCTCAAGACACCGGGGTTTGTGGAGCAATTCAGTCCATAGAGAACATAAAGCCAGGGAAGGGAATGAGGCGGGGGGAACCTTCCCACCCGCAAACATCACCTGGCAGCCACGCAGCTCTGCTCCTGGGGCCCACTGCTTCTGCCCTCTCGTGTCTGGTCCCTCTCCATCACAGGGTGCAATAGTGAAGAATAGCAGGGAAATAACATTAAAATGCAGGGAAATAACAGGCAGGGTGGGGTTTTTTCAAGGTTGAAAGATGGGGAGGAGGTGTTTGCAAGTACCACATCTCTTTAGCAAGGATTGAAACGCTTGGAGTGATCTTGACAGGCTAAAAACCCGATCTGCTGGAAATCATACACCTCAAATAATGTCCTATTGCTGCTGATTGCCCATGTGTTTTGGGGCTGAATAGATATAGCCTGAAATTCATCTCAAGCTCCCATGTGCCACCAGTTACTGATGTTTGACAGGATGTGAGTGACGTTTGAAACGCTTTTACTAAGCAGGGCCATCGGAGGAGGCTTGATCGGTGCGTTCCAGGGCTGAGCAGCATCTGGAGGGCTGCCATTGCTCCGTGTGCACCCCAAGCTGATGCCGGGAGGGAAGCCAAGGGGCATAGGGGCAGGACAAGGGGAACGGCTTTAACCTGCCAGAGGGGAGACTGAGATGGGCTCTTAGACACAAGTTGTTCCCTGTGAGGGTGCTGAGGCGCTGGCACAGGGTGCCCAGGGAAGCTGCGGCTGCCCCATCCCTGGCAGTGCTCAAGGCCAGGCTGGACACGGCTTGGAGCAACTGCTCCAGTGGAAGGGGTCCCTGCCCGTTTAATTAATTTAAATACCAATTAATATTATCTTTACTGTTATAATCAGAACCCCAAACCTCATCCGGCCCCAACGCCCCCCGCGCAC
>JAOEHX010009404.1:3410-14586 GCA_025448015.1 Bolborhynchus lineola | reverse complement strand
ACTTTAGGATCTCACCCTGTAATATATATATACATATATAAATAAAAATACTTGGGCTGCATTCCATGATACTGTGTAGCTGCAAAATAGAAGTAAAGTGCCCTCAGCTTTTGCCTATAGAAATAACAAGGGGGACCCATAATGTCATGTCACAGTTGGAAAAACTCTATAGACACTGTAAATTCCTAATATTAACACAATTCTCAGGACATTTTAATTCTATATGATGCAATCTAAAGAAAACTGAAGGGGTAAGTGGAAGGGCAGAAAGGGAGTCCATTTTAAAGTGCCACTGTAAAATTTCCAGGAACCAGACTGATTTTTCACATGATCAAGGTGCAGTTAGTTTATCTTATTTCTGAGTTCAGAAAAAAGTTAAAAATTACTTATGTTTTCCTTGTTACACACTCCAGCTGGAGACACTGGAAGAAAAAAAATAAGTAATTTGAGCTGAAAAACTTTGCCTTAAAGTCAGTGAAAATCCTGACATTGATATAAGGAGCCACAGGTTTCCCTGCCATATTCATGCCCAAACCCAAAATATGTGTAGCAACTTCTTAACTTGAATTCCAGTCCGTCTATTCTTTGAGGCAAACTAATGGTTTTCACGTTTGTCTCCTTGCTATTTGCAGGATTTTTCTAAGACCTGAACTAGCAGGCTGTTGCCTTCTCTGTCACCTGCATGCTTGTGTAGCAAGCTTTAGGTGGGAAGGGATTTCAGCCGGATCAGCTCTCTGAAATCATTCTTAATTTTGGCACATCATCCCAGTGTTAGTGCAGTCAGGACAGGAGCTTATCAGCCTTAATTTCTGACCAGTTTGAGTTGTTCTGTGAATCCCAGGCAGAGCTGACATAATAAATGATATGTCTGCACTGTCTAAGGCAGATCCTGCTCTCCTTTCTGTGGGTCTTTTGTTTGACACTGTCTGTAGCTCTCACATGAATTTGTGCAGCTGCTTGATGAGCTAGCTTGGTAAACTGAGAGCAGAAAAACAACCAAAAGGAGCAAAAGAGTGGAATAATTCTTCAACTTCATTCACTGATCAGTCAGGCTTGTGAGAGGCATTAAACTTATTTACATAGGCCTTTATTTAGAATAGAAAACAATTTCTGTCAAATGGGAATCAAAGCTTAAAACTGTGGAGATCTTTTCCTTATAAGAAACAATAAGCAGGCATTTTAATGAATAATATTTAAATATTAAATCCAAAAATTTCTGGGACAAATAGTTGCAGATTTGAGTTTTGGGTTTTTTTTGCTAAAAGAAAAGAAAATCCTTTAAAGATTATCCTATTGCAAGAACAAATGAAAATTTTGGTCTCCACAGAAAATAAAAGCATCTGGTATCTAATACAAATTACAGTCTTACAAGTTTTTGTTTTTAAAGCTAAGTGCATATTCAGACAGGACTTGTTATATCTGAAGGACTTTTATATGTAACTAAGAAGGTGTGGATTCTATGGTTTTGTAGTACGGTTTAAACACATGCTTGACTCTTTGAAGAAATTCAATACAGTCATAGGAAATACCACTCCCCTTATTTGACTACAGACAGAAAATGCATGTATTTTATACACAGTCGTTTTCAATTAATACAGTACCTCCAGTTAGTTCACCACATAATATATTTATAGTATCTCAAAGCAGAAGCAAAGTAATATACCTAGGGAACAGAACAGAACAGAACAGCTTAGCTACTTTTGAGTATTTTTCACATGTACCAAAGTACGCTTATTAAAGAAGAGGAGGCCACCTTTTTGAAACTCTAGGTCAACCATTGAAATGGAGCAAAAAATCAAGAAGGAAACATAGTGGTTTTCTGAAAACAATGATATAATTTCAAACATTAAATGAGTAGAGTAGTATTGTATTTGGCTAAGAACAACAGAAGATGATAAAAGAGATATTTTAGATGTTACAGAGTTACAGGTTCAGGTTCCTTATGAATACAAGTGCTCTCAAGGAAAGTAAAAACTGTCATTTGTTTCTGTATAACTTTTTATAGCAGATGTAAGAACAGTTGATTTATATTCAGCCCGTCCTCCCTTTTTCTCTTCATTAAAAGCAAAACACCTCCTAACAATCACTTAAAATAAGTTCTACCCACTCATATTGTTGAAGCACTTGACCTTAAGTTTGATACCCTAAAGGCCATCTTCTGTTTTCCCTGACTGAAATGTGGTTGGACTTATTGTCCGAGTGCTCAACAAGCCATGGACATAGCTGCTGAATGAACATACAACTTACAGTCAAATACTTCTTGAATGAAGTGAATTAACACTTTTGTGTTAATTTTCTGTGATTTTCCTTCCCTTATTTGCTATTACTGAAATAGCTCTAGCTGCTTTTCTCATAGCAAGGCTTACATTGCTCTCCAAGGGACTGTCTCTGCTCTATACTCATTGCATAATCTACAGCTATGATCTGCAGAATGCAGATAAACAAATACATATTTTTTATCCCTGTGAAAAATAAGTACTCTTCACAAATGTGATCATTTATTGCCCATAACATCAAAATTGCAAGTTGAAATGCAGTATTCATTTAAATTATTACATCAAATAAAGAAGTGATTTTTTTCATTTCCTAAATGAAAGGGTCATTACAAAGATATTTATAAATTACATAGTGACAAGATCTGCTCTTAGTTCACTTCACTCATCTGTATATATCATTTCAAATACCAATTTTTGAATATACCAGTTATTCCAAATGCTTTATGAACGCTAACTACCTTTACATTATCACCACTGAAGAAATATAATTCATGCCATTTCACTACTTGGAAACATGAAGCAGTAAGAAATTATCATATTATTGGAATTTTACTTGAAATGGAGATCAGATCATGGTACAGTCACCACCAATCAGCTACAATAAATTCCCAGCACAGCTGCTCCCTAAGACACATCACATATATATGTTGATCTGTCTCTGGACTACAATTATCAAAATATAAACCTGTTTTTAGCTACCAGCTTTAAAGATATTTGCCAAAGTAATAGCATCTGTGTTAGGCACCAGATTAATATTCATGACTTTCTTGTTATTGTTTCTCATTCATAAAACACTGTAATAAACTAACATCTATATCTCAAATAACTAAGAGGAATCTTAAAGTAAACAAACAGGACTTAGCATATTCTCATGTAAATATGATGTGGTTTTTTCTCAGACTGACTTTTTGCTGCATTTCAAATTACCCAAACTGCAATTGTTTGCCCAGGTATACCAGCACTGGAGACAGTGAGTTTTGAAATACTTTTGCATGAAAAAAATAACCAAGTAAAACATATTAAACAAAGTGAATAACAATAAATTTAAGCAAAATACCAAAGCAGCAAAAATGTGAGCAAGCTGGTGGAAAAAGGAAAGCATGTTTCTGTAGACTTATTTTTAGGTCATAGTCCCATATAGAAAATACTGTGTGAAATATTTCTCTTGAAAAGATCTCAATACTTCGTTTCATTTGTCAGCTCCCAGCATGGTGCTTTTCTAATTGCAAGCTAAATGTGGACAGCCAACAGACGAATGACATATTCCTATTATTCCAATTCAATCAGGTCCCACTGGATGTCTCCTAGAACTGGACCCACATACACTCTCAAGATTTTAATCAAAGTACTTAAATACTTAATGAGCGGGTTTTGTACTTAACATTTTGTCTGTCCAATTCAATGACATCTTTCTTTATACACTCCAACCTTTAAAATTCAGTCCTTGGTCTGTATGCTTAACAGAGAACTACTGTGCAATCTTGACTTGACTTCTTGTGTATCTTAAGTCATAATAAAGATTGGGGAAATTGTACTGTTTTAATTTAATTTGCTGTTTCAGTGTATTTCCCTTATATCTGCCAAAAAACAATATGCAAGTTTATGCCACATCTGCACTTACGAAAATTGGAAGTGCTGAAGTGGAATCAACACTAGGAATCCCTGCTCTTCAGATGAGGAAAGCCTATACTTTGTGTTTCTGGCAAGAAGCCTTTTAAAAAGAGATGCTTGCTGAAAAATTATGAAAATAAAGCATGTGTACATTCTCCTGCTCATAGAATGTTATATGTTACAAAGTAAAATTGTGTTTATAAGGAAAGCCAGCAGTTACCTTTTTGCCTAGGAGAATGAGCTTTGCTCATTTAGCCTCTCCTAGAAATGCTTATGCCAAAGCATGTTTAAATAACAAAAGAAGGAGCTATACACTGACTTAAAACAGAGGCAGGTTGGTCAGTTTGGAATATGACTCCTGGAAAGTTATTAATGACTGGCAGATCTTGCAACATACTCTGTGGTACTTTAACATGGAATTGTCCATTGAATCATACTGGTTAAATCAGATCAGTAGGTGCTATTTCTCTACTAGATAATTTCAGAGAAATTATAGTCTTTTTCTTACCCTATTTTTTCACGGTTCCAGTTACTCTCCTGACAGAGACATACACTCTTGTTTGTAGGATACTAATTTAGCCAATTACTTATACATATGTTTAAGTACAAGAATGTGAACATTATGATAACCATGAAGAATACCTAGATATTTAAAATGAACTAATATTATTTTTCTCTTTGTTGTATTAATGAACCATTGTTAAAGTGAATAACTAAAGAACAAGCAGACCCTTGACATTTTGAGAGCTTTAGAAGAGAATTCATACTTATAGAAAGCCAGAAATAAAAATAAATTTGAATCATCAACTTGCAATTCAATTATTAAATATCAAACAGTTCTGGTGGTTTTGTTGGGTTTTTTTAACGCATAATTGTTATTCAATGTTGGAGGTCTAGCTTTCTTGTTTAGAAGAGCAGTAAATTTAGGGCTAATGATTAGTGAATAGCGTGTCATTTTTTAAAATTTATTATAATAAAGCACAGATTTTTCTATCTCTTTTAGCAAGATGATGATACTAACACTAGTGCCTTGCCTTAATGAAAACACTGGCAAATTTGAAATTTACAAAGAGATTAAAATCTGAAAAAAACACTAAATGGGTTAGACACAGATTATTGTTAAATAAACTTCAGGAGAGTTGCTGAGAAACTGCATTAGTTCTATTTAATATCCAAGGAAATCCAGGGTATTTATGCCAGTAATATATAATGTACTCTTGAACTCAGAAATCTGACTTTTTCAAGGAACAGACCTTACAGAGACCCTAAATTCTTCCATGATGTTTAGAATATTTTCTCTAAAAGTTTCCGTTATTTAGTATTTAATTTGATGATAAATATTAACATTATAAATAAGAAGTATATAAGCATGGATTAGTATGCTGTACTATAATTCTGTTGTGGAATAGAATTCTGATGTTATAATGTCAGTACTAATTGACATTTAATTTGTTTATTAATAATATTGCTAAATCTCTGCTCCCTCATTAAATGGCACACCATGCTAAACATAAACAGAAGGAAAACTATAAAAAAAAGAAACAAACTGAAACCAAACTGATCTTTGAACAGCCTAGAAAAGCATAAAATCATTATGTATGGTAGGAAATACAATTATACGCATTACATACAAGGGTTTCAGCTTTTGAAACAAGTGTAAATTTGTTGTTTTCTTTAATAGTGGCAAGATCATCACAAACATATTAAAATGCAAGTAACATAAGTTAATTGCTCACTAACCAGGAATTGCAAGACTTAGGGTTGAAACCATAGCTTTAACTCTTCCCATGGGCAAAATGCTGACATGTAATTCCCTGA
Source organism: Bolborhynchus lineola (assembly GCA_025448015.1). NCBI lineage: Eukaryota > Metazoa > Chordata > Aves > Psittaciformes > Psittacidae > Bolborhynchus > Bolborhynchus lineola. Next base: position 8,881 of record JAOEHX010009404.1, on the reverse strand, counting down.
TCACATAACGCATTAAAATATAAACATGCGAAAGCCCTGACACCTCCACAAAAGGGAAAAACACCTTGCAGTAGTGTGGATGGATATGTTTTAGTCCTCACCACCACATACAGGGCAGAAAGTTTCTGAGGGTACAATAGAAGCACAGCTGGGATGTAACATTCTTCATTGTTTGGATAAGTTGCTTTGTATCCCCAAAAAGGAAGAGCAGCATATTAAGGTGCTATCTATAGTTTGTGTAATCATCAATATAAAACAGAGAATTTCTTCTCATTTCCACACTGCCTGATTAGAAGAAATGCAGTGCTTCCAAATCCCATATGTATTGTTAACTAAAAAGATCTTTTACATGAAACAGGAGAAATATTGGATGGATTTTCATATTTTGCCTTTCACATTTTGTTTCAATCCATCTTACATAATATGTAAAATACCTGTTCATGCAAAATCAGTTTTATGAGTCACTCTCAAGCCATCACTGATGGACTTGTGCAAAATAGTATGTCTCTCTGTAACATAAGTCTATTCTGCTGTATTTTGTAAACTGTAATTTATTTGAAATAAGTTTCACTGTAAAATTGTGGCTGTAAAACATACTCTCAATCAGATTATGTAAAAGGCATGGTTTAGCCCGTCATCCTTCAGTTACAGTAGATTTGCTGATGTCACATCAAAAGACTCATTTGCAATCCTATTTCCCAGTTTTAATTATTTCTGGGAGCAGAGAATAATGATATATTTAATACAAATTCAGTTCTTCCAGTATTAAGCCATTTTGTTTTAATACTTTATGTTCTATATAACATGCACAAAATTGTTGTACTGTTTGTTACATGTATTCAAAGTGGAATGTTAATGGAAATGATTCTGAAATTTTAAGTATATTTTCTGGAAAAATCTAAATCAAACATCTATTCTTTTTTTTTTTTTTTTTTTTTTTTTTTTTTATTCCTTTGTTGTTTGAGGGTTTTTCAGCACACAGATAAGAGGAGATTCAAATTAGAATATCCAGATCCCTTTAAACACTTCTTCAGTCATAAGGGTTTTCTTCTTTATTCCCCTTTTGGCAAAAAATTAACTGAAACCACCATTCCATTACCTATATTCTAAACAATACAGTAATGAAAATCATATCAAGAGATAGCTGAAAATGCTAATTCTGCCTAATTCTTCTGGATTAAAATTTTCATTTTTTTATTTTTATGAGCTTTATTTTGAGCTAGCAAATGTCTTGGAGAGCGAACAAAAGAAACTGAAGTTCTGAAGAGAACACAGGAAACCTAACTACGCCAGCCACGTCATCGCTGTGGGCCAGATTCAAAGCCAATCATCTTCACTTTTTATTTTTTTTTCTTTTTCACATCAGTATCAATTTCGTTTGCTGGTGTGTGGCTGAGGTTTGTTAAGGACAGCAGCAGTTTATCAACAGTGGCACAAAATTTACAATTTTGCTCCGAGAAATAGAATACCAAGTCCCTGTCTCACTTTGACTTGGAAGACAGTCTTGCCAGTCTCGCCAGTCTCTGTCTTACATAGACTTGTAAGACAGTCTTGCAAGTCTCTGTAAGACTCTTCGTTTTCTCTTTTCTTTCTTACTCTTTATATATGTTGCTGGTTAGAATGATCAGGCACCTGAGTTCAACAGATGCTTTCACTGTATTTCAGGGACACTGCCATTTTGTCAGGTTTGCAGGTGTACTTTAAAGCACTGCAGAGAAAAACACCAAGCACAGTTTTGCAGTAGAGTCTGCTGAAATCTCCACAGAGAGGCACATGGAAGATGGTTCTTCTTGCTGTCAGGGATTAGTATTTCTTGGGAAGACTTCTGGGCAAATAGCCCAGAACACCAGTGGGGAGAGGGCAAGCTACTGACTACTAAGCAAACTTGGAAAAGGCACTGTCACCTATGCCACCAGCCCTGAAACACTGGAGCCTGATCTGCCGTTACTGTATGCTGCCATCATAAGGTACTAGCTAGACCTGGAACTTGTCCACCATGATGTAGGTGATGCTCTACTTACTTGGTGCAGATGTTATGTATTTGCACACAAAACATCACTGTACAATGAAGGAGAAAGCTTCATCTGAGAAGTAGGAGAAATCTTTGGGGGTTTACATCTTTGCTAGTGCAAAATGCTTGTTTGGTTCAGGCTTAATTAACTGTTCATGCTAAAGATGCATTCCAGTTTGAGTCGGTAAAGAGCAGTAGCCTCTGTAAAAATTCTGTAGTTTGCAGTATATAGAAGATCTAGTGCAGTAATATGTGATAAAATGTAAGCCTTTCCATTTCATAATTCTAAAAAAAAATCCCCTCAATATAATATGAGAAAACACCCCAACTACTTATTTCAATTCTTGTGTGAAATATTACTGTATCAGAAAACAGTTAATTGAGCTCCACAAAGAGTCTGGAGAGGATTAAGGGCAATTTTGAAAGGAATAATTTAAATTTTATCTAGGCATCAATGACAATTATAAAAATTCTGCCCTTGAGTCAGGCCTCAACATAAAAGGAATATTACAAATGAAAAAATGTAATCTTCTCTCAACACTGGAATTTGTTCTGTTGGATCCTACTGGGTTTACAATATCTTCATATACACGTGTATTGTCTTTCATCACCTTTGTCATTTTTAAGTAATCATCTGTAATGATAACTAATTAATATTATTGTAAAGAAATTGCTGTCTTCCCTGGAGTCATCTCTAAAATTATTAAAAAAGTGAAAAAATAGAGGTTTTCCTGAAAACGCTCAGACTTAAATCTTTGTAACAGCAGCAGTATTGTTCTTAAGGCAGCAATTTCTCTGAAAGTAGTTCTGTATTAGAACACCCATGATATTAAGCAAGACCTGAAATGTAGAACTGTTCTGGAAGCCAATGCTTTTTCACGACAGTAATCAGAATTCTGCCCTGCAGGCAACATGTGCTTTGACATAACTTCGGCTGTAGCAGAAACTTAGTCTTGGACATAAAGTTGTATCAGAAGACAAATAATTTCCTGTCTAATGTTACAAACAAACTGGAAGATAAGGCTTTCTCCCATAAAGGAATTCAGGCAAATGCCTTTATTTTTTTAAAACACCACTGAAATCTTAAGGCATAGGCAGAAAAGCTCTCCCAGCATCATACAAGGGAAAGGTTTCTGACTGTTGCACAAAAGAAACTTACACTTCTGGTTTATGATTTATATAGTGGATTGATGAACAACAAAAAGTAATCCAACAGATAACTACTAAACTACATATTGGATACAGATGGAACAGAAATAAAGGAAGTGTCCAGAATACTTGTTAGCTAAGTATCTGTCCTTTCTCGTACGTGCCAACACATACTTTTGCAATTTCTTCAGTTTGCCTGCATAGGCTCAAAGACCTGCATGCTGTTACACTCCGACTGAAGTGTACATAGCTTTGTGTGTGTGCTGCCAACAACACTTGTCCTTTTTCTTTCCCTAAATCTGGAGCAACAGCTGACCACTAGCCTCCTTTATTATTTCTCCCTTTATCTCAGCCCAGTACTTCTAAAGATATATATCCTGTTCTGCCTCTGTAATTTCCAACAAATATTGGGTCTGCGCATAAATATCTGTAAGCCTCTTACTCTGCATCTTCTTTTGTTAAATGTGAGCTCATAAAATCAACTGACATTTAAGGAATGAACCTGCTTATCTCTTATGAAAAAAATCAAGAGGCAAAGCTGAATTAATCTACATCTTTGCTGACTTGGCTGAAACTACAGTAGTGCATTCAACTAGACTTTTGATGATCATAATTTTCATTTGATTATTCCAGGTGTATGCTACCAGCATACCCATCTTTTAATTTGCTGCCAGACAGTTTTTGTACCCTGATATATGCATAGATACTATGCTTTTCTCCCATTGCATGAGGCATTGATGAGGTTGAAAATCAATGCCATTATGTGACCTCAGGAGCTCAATATATTTTCACCTCCATTATTGCCTGCTGCCTGAAATCACTCCCAGCCACCATTAAGCAGAGGGCCGACATCTCTTCTAGGGAAACCTGCCTGTCTCAAACTTCCTACTTACAAAATCTTTCTTTCCCATGCGCAGAATTGACAGTAATCAGTACAATGGCAAGTGTAATCTCAGCCACAATAAAAGCTAATGATGATAAGCACTTGGTAAAAAGGAAAGTTTGATCCATCTGAGATGGCAAATCATCAGACTCCATTCTTATTCTGGCTGCACAAGTCTGAGAAAGACTGGGGAAGAAATTCCTAAACAATTGCAAATGAGGAAACCAAAGTAATGAAAGATGCTGAAGCCTTCTCAACTTCTGTACAGATATAGTCAGAAGAAAGATCCCCTTCCTTTTATCCCACTATCCCCATCTTTCCTATCCAGCCTTAGTTCCTGTCCAGTAGGTGGTAGAAATATAATCTTCTAATCTTGCTATACCCTGCATCTTAAAGAAGAGAGTTTCTGCCTTTTCTTCTGCTGTCTGGCAAAAGTCCTTTCCTCCTTAAAGCCTGTTGCATAGAATCTCATATATTGGAGTTCCAGGACCCGTATTTTAAATTACAAGAAGTGAGAATTTCTGTAGAAACCATTACACTAACCCATCTGAAACAGGCTGATAAACAGCCAATCTTGTGTGTGTTACTGAATACCTCAGGAGGGTAATTTACAATTCCTCAGAGAAAACTGAGGTGAAATAGTCTTTGCCTGTGTTTCATCTCAGCAAGCATACAATGACCCAAGAATATTAGCAGAAGTAATGCTTGCCTTCTACCAGTTGCAGCCAGATGGAATAAACATGAACACTCACGCTCACACAACTAAGAGTTTCACCTCCTCTGAAGTGTCAGTAGGGTGTGTGCTTAATTGACAGAATGACCCCAGAGTGAAGACTGCTGGCCATTAAATCAAAGCCTGTAGGACAATTTGTGATATGTGGGGTGATAATCATACAGTCTAAATCAGCTGATTTCTGCTATCTTCACCTAAATCTATTCAACAAAGAATACAGAACTTGAGTGTTTCTTTTTCATTATGTCAGGCTATTTGTACTTCATCTTGCATCATACCAGTTCACATTTAGTATTACTATTCTTAGAACACATACAGTACAGCTTCATTTGAGAGGCAGCTCCAGAGAAACTTATTTTTTCATTCTATATGATCTGCCTCCCAATTTATTCTGGAGTATACTATGGTTTTCTGTTTCAACTTTAATAACTTAACTTTAATTCATATTTTCATAACAATCTCAGAAGCTTTTGAAGTCTCATAGAATCATAGAATAATTAGGGTTGGAAAGGACTTTAAGATCGTCTAGTTCCAACCCCCCTGCCACAAGCAAGGACACCTCACACTAAACCATGATACCCAAGGCTCTGTCAAATCCAGCCTTGAACACCGCCAGTGATGGAACATTCACAACTTCCCTGGGCAACCCATTCCAGTGCCTCACCACCCTTACAGTAAAGAACTTCTTCCTCATA
>JAOEHX010009402.1:0-26510 GCA_025448015.1 Bolborhynchus lineola | reverse complement strand
CACAAGGATGATCATGGGACTGGAGCACCTCCCGTATGAAGATAGAATGAGAAAGTTGAGGCTGTTCAGCTGGGAGAACAGAAGACTGTGTGGAGACCTCAGAGCAGCCTTCCAGTATCTGAAGGGGGCCTATAAGGATAGTGTGGAAGGACTCTTCATTAGAGACTGCAATGATAGGACAAGGGCTAACGGGTTAAATCTTAAACAGGAGAAGTTTAGATTGGATATAAGGAAGCAATTCTTTACTGTAAGGGTGGTGAGGCACTGGAATGGGTTGCCTGGGAAGTTGTGAATGCTCCATCCCTGGAATTGTTCAAGGTCAGGTTGAACAGAGTCTTGGGTGACATGGTTTAGTGTGTGGTGTCCCTTCCCGTGACAAGGGGGCTGGAACTAGACAACCTTCAGGTCCTTTTCAACCCTAACTATTCTATGATTCTATATTTTAGCCATGCTGAGTATCTGCACAAGTTTAAGAGAAAACAAATTAACTCTGCACATCTTTATCTTGCAGTAGAGGAAAATTCCAAACACACATGTTGAAAATATAGTCAGAGTGTGAATGTAACAGAAACCTACAAGCATAATGAAACTGGTTTACTATGTTTTATCAACCTCAATAATATTTACCAGGAGTCATAGTTCAATTAACTTCAAACACAACTAAATATAAATGAGTACACAGAAAAGTGAACTGGCTACATATCCAAGTTAATTATCATTAACTCTGAAACACAATGCTTACCTCTAATTATACTGTGACATTCATCCTCCTACCTCAAGAAACTCAAAACATACACATGAAAACCAAACAACAGTAGCATATACACATCTTACCCGGAAAAAACTACTACAAACTTTGTTCAGATAATTTTAAAATTGTTTTAGCCAGCCAAATTAAATTTGATACCAACATAATATCCTCGGATTAGTTAGAAAGGACAAGTACCTGAATCTCTTCCTCAGTATTGGGCACGTCTTTATTACATATTATACTTTGAAATCTCTGTAGCAAAGGTAGAAGGGGTGCACTTGTTCCCTGTGCAGATCTCTCATTGTCTGTTTCCCTCGTTCCATTATCCCAAAGCTGAAGCAACAACATAACTGCTGACAACATTTGGCTGAAAGAGGAAGTTCACAACTTTTATTAATAAGCATTTCTAAAAACATTTTTTTGGTTATCCACACAATTCACTTTCTACAATTTGAAGCTTAGCAGTATCAGGCATCACGGCTTTTCTCTTTAAACAGCTTATCAATATAGCAAAAATGGGATTTTGCAATCTAGCTAACCTAAGATCTTGACCACCACTGCATTACTGAAAAAGGTCATATGCTTTGAACCACAATTATTACGTTAATCCCAAACCCACAAAAACTGAAAACAGGCAATGCTCAGGCCATTTCAATAGACAGTGATGTTTAAAAACCGGAGTGTTTCTCACCTTAATGTACCCCTCTGCACTGCCAGTTCTAGCAGTATAGCAAGAGCCAAGTGCTGGTCTTGTAACGGAATGTTTCCTGGCCCTTTGGTACTGGGAGCTCCATGTACATCTCTAGAAGTCAAACAGTATGTATTAAGTAAGAAGTGATTGGAAACAACACATGGTTGCTTACCAAAAGCATCTAAAACACACCAAGAACCACTAAACTTCCAGAAAAATAAAAAACTGGTGATGAAAGCAGGTACAAAGAAAAGCTGACACATTCCACACAAGATCAATTTTTTTGAGAGGCAGCCCAAGCTCTATTAAACATGTTGAAAACATGAAAAACTTTTTCACAGGTGAAATTAAAATATCCTTAAAGTGGTTATCATAAAGAATGTAGTTCCAGCATTCAAAAGACAATTTCTGGCACCTATAGTAAAAATGTAACTTCAAGCTTCCTCAAATAAGAGGGAAAGCGCAGGGAAGTGCTCCAAGTCCAATGGGAATGTTTTTTCCCCTCACATGCGTAGAAGTGTGCATTATTTCAGTATACTAGAAAAGAACAATTAAGTGTACATATATACTGTATTACCAAAGAATTCTACATGCCAATACAGTTTAAACACTATTTTTCAGTTAAGTCTACATGCAGTGATTCAGAATATTCAAATTCTGATTTTCCTTAAACAGGTGAAGCCTTGGCTGACAGGGTCTAGCATGAAGTGTCCCTGCCCATGCCAGGGTGGGGTTGGAACTCAGAGATCTTAAGGTTCTTTCCAACCCTAACCAGTCTATGAGTCTCTGAACTAAATCATATTTAAAGAACATAATTTTCATAGTTCATGTATGAGCAAAAGTAAAAGCAATCTTTTTAACTTCACATAAATTATTATGCTTATACTATCAGCTGCTATGAGATGCAAGTCTGCCATTTAACAACTACTTCAGCAATGCTCAAAAAAAAGAAACTTACCCAGTCACAACAGACCTTAAGAATTTAGTAGCTCTTTCCACCACTTTCAGCCATACAGAAGATACAGTCCCTTCATCAAAAAGGGACGCCTCCGGTAAAGCTCTTAGTGCATCAAGTGATTCCTGTAGCAATTCACTGCACAGGTCTGCATCTTCACCTAAGGAACACAGTAATATTAGTCACATCTCCCATAACACAAGTTATGCAATTTTTTGTATACAATGCTCTGTAGATTTTTTTTTACGTCAAGCATACATGTTCTTTAATAATACATACGAAGTTCCCAAATTTCACACAAACATTTTGACTGCAAGATTTCTGAACAGCTATCTGCTTCACAAAAACATTCAAAAAGATGACAACTCTTAAACCAGCTCATTCCACTACGCATCTGCTGAGGAAATCAGAACTAGGGCTGGCTGGACAAAGAATGAGCTGCCATCTGAGCAAACAGCATTTGTTCAGACAAACATTCTGCCATCAGACAAACAGACAGTACAAAGTAACACGTGACAATTCTGCCAACCTCTGCAACTTGACAATCACTGTCAAGTACACAAACGCAAATTTGACACTACTGCTCCCAAATCTTTTTTGTTGCTGTCATGAAGTAATATAGTGGATCAACTTTGTCTGAAGAATAAATCTCACTTTTCTGAAACCTGGCATTAAAAGATATATTCTCTTAATGAAATACTAATTTGCTTTCGTAAGCATAAAAGGATCCTAGCACAACACAGCCTTGGTAGTGGCTTGGATGGCTTTGATGAGCAACAGTATTGCTTGCCATAGTACTACATAAACGTAAAACACAATTATGCAGATCTAATGTTTACAAATGTATAGTTCAATGCAAATACCTAATAGACACAGATGCTTTAATGAATCAACTATCTTCTAATGAAAAATATATGCAATAAGCTACAAAGTAGACCTACCTGACCTCCAGGCTCTACGAAGGAACGCAAATGCAAATGAAAGTGCTGCTCGGGATCCGACTCGTGCAAGTCCTTCTACACCTTTGCCTACAGGTCTTGGGCTAAAAAAAATTATATATACACTGTCTTAGTGTAATTTATATTATAATAATATATATTTACATTAGTAGCTATTTGTATAACTTGTATATTCAACAATTTTACAATATAGCTCTCTGCATGCATACATAATTACACAATTTAAATTTGTAAAGAACCATAATTGTCTCTTGAGAATGAAGGTGATCAACATCAAGATGTCAACAAAAAAACCTTAACGTCAGCTGCCTGAAAGAACAACCAGTTCAACCCCCAACATTAAAAAGCTCAAGAGAAATAATAAACTAGACTTGCAAAATGGACTGGCATCAGAAAGATGCCTATAGCTCTTCAAAATGAAACTATAATCATGTATTTGAGATACAGAGACGTAAGATACTTCATTTATTCATTATCTACTCAGGAAGTTTATATTTCTAGATAATTTGGACTGCACAGATTATGCTTATAGGCTATTTCTTTATGAAGCTTCAACTACTAATAATTAATTCTATCAATTTTGTCATTTCTTCTCTTTCCATTCAAGTGCCAATGTTATTAATCTCTCTTTGCAGCTTCCATATTGGTGTGTGCAAGGAACAGACGGATTGAACTTACATTAATAACCACTGGGCTCACATACATTTCTCTGAACATTTCTTTTCATGCTAACAATCCAGGTAATTTAAGTAAGCATTTCTTTGTACTTAACAACAAGAGATTCCCTAGTGCTCCCTCTCAGAAGGACACCAACAATTTTGGTCTTTTAATCTCACATCAAAAGGGAGTGAACTGTTTAAGACTTTTTCAAGAAAGAAAAAAATTAAACTGGCATTTTTAGCAATCTGAAAACTTAAATATACTAATGCTCTTTTTTAATCAGAACAAAAAAAAAAAAAAAAAAACCAAACCACAACAACCAGATAACAGATTATTGAGGGGGAAAATACCATTGTCAGAACTTCAATCACATAATAACTAATCATGATATTAACTTATTGTCTCCTTTCCTTTAGAAGCTAGAGACAACCTAACATAAAAAATTTCCCAGGCTGAACTGCTTATTCTGTCAGACAGCAACCTTGTTCAGCTACTAAGTAGCATTCTTAATGCCTCATCTGATAGATTTTTCTATTTTTAGGTCAACACGCTATCAGATGATTTCTTATTCTGTTAGTTCTCTTGAAACAGCTTTGCACTCAAGCTAACAAAAACAATGCTCAACTTTCATGTATTTGTATTTTTGAATTATATGCCTTAATTGAGCAAATATTGACAAAAATGTATTAATGTTATTAGAACTAAGTAACCTCCACAAGCATCATTTCTGAAATAAGCCTCTCCATACTTTTTGAGTAGAACAAAGTATACTTATAGCTCAAAGAATAATACCTACAGCAATGTATTATAATAAAAACCCACTAGTATGAACAGAGACACTATAAACAAGCATGAGCTGAAGAGGAAAACTGTGTGGCAGGTGACAGCACACAAAACCACCTCAAGAAATAAGAAGAGTTTCTTTACTGCTAATGTTTCACAAGGAGGAATAAATCACATTAACTTCTCACACACAGGATGATAACCTTTCTAAAACTTTCCTTAATGTATTAACTTGTTCATGCTTGTGTCATTACCTTTTCTTATCCGCAGCAGGCAGAGGAATACTACTGCTTTTCCACTTAACTTTGACATTCTCTTGAAGAACTGTTCTGTTCAATGCAATGAAATATCGTTCCAGGATAACTAGCCTCTGTTTTAGCCTCATAGCTGAAAGAGCTGTTGTAGCTGTTTGTGTGGCCAGAGTTTGCTGTTCCTTCACTAGTACCTGAAGGCACTCCTTCAACTCATTTACATCTGAGAATCAAAGAAATATATTCTTTTATGGGTGTTCATCTTAGTTATATATAGTTATCATGAAAAATCAAGACAAATTGAAAACTGTGAACCAACCAAAAGTCTGAGCCTCAAAATACAGTGAAACTACCTGCTTCCGCACTTAATGTGCACATTTCTAATCCATAGTATTTAATAATCACAATCACACTTAACAAGTGTTTACACAAAGGTTATAATCAAAACACATCAGAACCCTCATATTTCTTGTCTACAATTAAAACGTCACAGGAAATACTTCTGTGTTTCAAAAAAAAAAATTCTTATCATCATCCAACCTCGGATTCAGGCTTCTCTTAAGCGCAGGAAACAATTTTGCAAGTCCTCACAAGGATATGTTTTCATTTTGCACTGTTACACATTACCTTAAGTTGCTCAGAAGTTATAAAACTACTCTCAGAAGCTCTAAGATCACTTCCAAGAGATAAATTTCTGAAAAAAATAATGTCAGAAATTTAAGATCCTTGCAAGTGCTATTAACAAATAAAAGATCTGACTTATGTTCCAACGCTAGAGAATTAATTCTTCTCTAACCAGAAAAAGCAGTCAGTAGCTCAACATAAGGATTTTAAAACAAAAGTTTGGAAATCATTTATTTTTACATTTTCTCTATCAACTTTACCTGTATGAAATATTTCAAAGTTTTGTCCCCACTATGAAATGCATCTCTGCATACCTAGCAGAAAATTCAAATGGCCTTCTCTGCCACTGGATTGCATTGCACAGCCACTTAGTTTCTTGTCAGCCATCACCCCAGCCTGTTTTCCCCATTGCTATTCACATTTCACCATTTCATATGCTAGACTCCTTTCCCTGAGGCAATTTACCTCTTTTCACCTAATTATGAGGTCCTTAGTGTAAGACCTACAAAATTCTTTAAAGAACTCTATAGCACAGTCAAAAATCAACAAGTTACATACATACAGCTACTTCAAGTCACAATGTAAAGTAAGCCATAAATAAAACAGATGCTTGCCAAAAACATGTTTTATTTGGCTTTTATAATGTCTATTAACATTATGGCCACATATAAGTTTACTCAGAAGGTTTAAAGGATGACTGTATCAGTTGTTCCTAAGTAATGTTTACTCTGACAAAGGACTTTTTGAGTCTCACAGTCTGCCAGGGAGGAGAGGAAGCCGGGAGGAAGCAGAGACAGGACACCTGATGCAAACTAGCCAAAGGGGTATTCCATACTACAGCACATCATAGAATCATAGAATAGTTAGGTTTGGAAAGGACCTTAAGATCATCTAGTTCAAACCCCCCTGCCATGGTTTGAACTAAACCATAACACCCAAGCCCCTGTTCAACCTGGACTTGAACACCACCAGCAATGAAGCATTCACAACTTCCCTGGGCAACCCATTCCAGTGCCTCACCACCCTTACAGGAAAGAATTTCTTCCTTATATCCAATCTAAACTTCTCCTGCTTAAGTTTTAATCTGTGAGCCCTTGTCCTCTCACTACAGTCCCTAATGAGTCCCTCCCCAGCATCCTTATAGGCCCCCTTCAGATACTGGAAGGCTGCTGTGAGGTCTCTACGCAGTCTTCTCTTCTCCAGGCTGAACAATCCCAACTTTCTCATTCTATCTTCATGCGGGAGGTGCTCCAGTCCCCTGATCATCCTTGTGGCCGTCCTCTGGACTTGTTCCAACACTTCCATGTCCTTTTATGTTGAGGACACCAGAACTGCACACAATACTCCAAGTGAGGTCTCGCAAGAGCAGAATAGAGGGGCAGGATCACCTTCATCCTGCTGGTCATGCTCCTTCTGATGCAGCCCAGGATATGGTTGGCTTTCTGGGCTGTGATCTCACATTGTTGGCTCATATTCATTTTTCCATCAAACAACACCTCCAAGTCCTTCTCCACAGGGCTGCTCTGAATCTCTTCTCTGCCCAACCTGTAGCTGTGCCTGGCATTGTTCTGACCCAGGTGTAGGACAATGCACTTGGCATGGCATCATGCCCAATACATAATCTGAGGGCAGTTACCCCCAAGGGCTAGATCACTGCTTGGGTTTGGCTGGGTACCAGTCAGCGGGTGGCGAGTGGCTGTATTCTCTTTCCTTGTTATTTCCTTTATTATTATTATTGGTGGTGGTAGCAGCAGTGGTTTGTGCTATACCTTAGTTACTGGACTGCTCTTACCACAACCCATGGGAGTTACATTCTTTCAAAGGAAGTTCCTGAAGTTCCAGTATACCTCCACATTGATCCAACTAAAATTTTGTTTCATTAAATAGCACCACTTTGAGGAAAAAATCTGAATTGTGAAGCTTCAGCATTACTCAGAACACCAAAGTAAAAGCTTCTACAAAACACAAACTACATGTTCTCAGCCTGCTGCTCTTACCTTAGGTGTGCCATAACCTTTATTTTCCAAGCAAAAATACAAAAAAAAAAAAAAAAAACCATCTTGCACCTCAGGGTATCATAACAGAACATACCAAGGACATGACACGCCCAGTTTCACAATCACTCTCAACAAACCAACAGAAGAGATAAAAAACAGGGTTTTTCTTTTTCTTCTCTCCCTGAACACAAAAGCCCTATCAACGTATAAGTACCATGGAGATACAATGAAGTAAGAAATGACTGTACTTTCTACTTTACAAAGAGACTTCTCTTAACATTGTTCTTTTTGGCAAGTGATTTCCTTCTGCATATTCATTATGGTCTCTTTTTTCACTATCTGTATGAAAAATGAAAAATTGGGGAGGGGGGGTGGAAACACAAGGCAATTTAACATATATGTTTGAGGAAGAGAGTCTATACTTGGTGGTAAAGCAATCAAGCCCTAGGTGCCAGACTCAGCAAAGTCTATAAGGAAACACAGAGCCACAGCATTCATCATCCCTTTCTAGCTGGCAACTAATCTAAATGTGGACACGCTCTAAATTTATTTCTGAGAGTTAAAGAATTGGACGAAAAAGTCCTTCATTTCAAAATAACACACTTATTAAACACATGTCATGGGGACTACTGGAAACACTTGGGATAGGCAGAGCCCACCTACAATTCTCCAGCAACTACTTTACAGGGAACTTTCTCTAGAAGTCTATAACTACGTACCATTCAAATCACTTTGGATCAGCCACAGGACTGCCGTCATTAGCAGCAACCTTTCTGATACAATAGGTAACACAAACCACTGTAAGAAATCTGTATTCTTGGAAAACAGAATCTTACAGAATCACATAAAATGTACACACATCACATAGTACCAGTTGAAAGCTGGCCATTTTATACACACACAATATTGTGTCTCTGCAGGAAAAAAAAATAGCTTCATAGCAGCACCTAAAAAATTATTTCCTAATGTTTCAGCAACATATGCGGGATAACCTGTAAGATACTCAACACCATACTCAATGATCTGATAGGACAACTTGCTCATTTGACAAAAAAAAATAACATTAATGTGGGTTCCAAATAACTCAAAGAGTCAATCGTGTTTTAACATCAAAATCTGTAGTTTCACAAACTACGCAATACTTCACTAAACAAAACCTCACAACAGCGGTTTATGAAGTAAGCAATTTTAAAAGCAAGTTATTTTGCTTTCCTGTCAATCAAGTCAACATCAACTGATGAACTGAAGAACAAGGGCTAGAATGAGCTCAATTTTCAAGTGACTCACCATAAAAATCACAATGTTTTATATTCAGAAACTAGTAATATTAAGATTTGTTCCTTACAATATACTGTTTTCTTAACAACTGCATGCAAAAATATTTTTTCTAATGGAAAACATCATTTACCCTCTCTGAGATTCAAGCCATATAAAAGTAACCTGAATGAACTACAAACTTTATTTTAGTGAATTTAGTTATAATAAAAACCTTTTCTTCCCCGCTTCTCACCTTGCCTTCACTATATCATATGGCTACAACTTTAGGAAAGCTTTCCACCAAAACTAAATTATTCCACTCGTATATTTTATACATACTTCTTTAGTATTTCAAAATTGTAAAAGAAAGCTCATATGCAAAGCAAAGTAAAGGCTGAAACAAGTTATAGTAGTCCTATAACTCTGACATCCCAAAATTGAACCAAGGACTGTCTTATCAAAAGAAATACTATTTTTAAATGAGATGCATCTATGCATTTTCCCACTCTAAATCTTCTCTTATTCCATAAGTAAATTTATCTTTACAAAAATTCAGGTCATCTTTAGAAAGATTAAAATATATCTGGGAATCAACCTAGTGAAACTGACTTCAGTAAACCCTCCAGTCTGAACAACACTACCAATGAACTAAATAGTCTAATGAGAGAATAGCTTATTAATAGTAACGATTCAAATTTCATCTGAGAAGGTTACTGGGAACTCTTTGCACAAAATTGTTCATACTCTACTACGCCAGCTCTTGATGCTAACCATCCCTTGCAATGCTTTGCTTTGTCAGTTATTTTTCAAAGGGTGGAGCCAGATTACTTGCTTAATCTGTACCTAGAATGTAAGCATTGAAGTCACACCATAAAGTTTAAATTCTCTAACATTAGCAGAATACTTGTTAACTGACAACTACAGTCAGACATGTTTCTGGCTGCAGTAGAGATACGGAAGGGCTTTAACATCTTCTGTTATAACTTATCACTTCTCTCCCTCCCCTCAGCAACTAACATAACTACACGTCTTCACTTCTTAATTCATCCTGCCAGAAGTTCTCTGCATTAGCAGGAAAAATACCAGTAGTGTTTAACCCAGGTCATCTGACAGAACAGAGTAAAGAAGTGACATGTTATTTAGGTAAGCCAGCAAACTAGGGGACAAAACAAGTAGCTGAAGACAGTAGCTTCTTAAACCATCTCAGCCACAGCCAGAACAGCAACCTGACATGAATCTAAGTGAAGCAGATTCTCCAGTGGCACACTTGCTCCTGTTTTAGGAAGCTAAAAAAAAAAAAAAAAAAAAAAAAAAAAAAAAAAAAAGAACCCCAAATTAGCCCATACTTAATGGCTTATTCACACTTATTTCATCAGCCCTTGAAGGGAACAGCACAGGCTTGTAAAAGGTAAATTAAGGGCCTTAAAAATTGCCAATACCAAACTGAAAAGTTTCAAGAACTCTGGTTGAGTCACAAGCTTTATTAAAAGCAAATATAGATGTTACAGTGCGGAGAGATTTCAGACTTAAAAAAATCAAATAACATATAAAACAGAATTTGGCAAGAAACTACTGTTATAATGAGCACACATTCCTGCCAGCAGCATAACTAAGGTGCTTGAATTTCCTAGAGATTATTATATTTTGTCTCTTCTTTCCCCTTCAATTACATGTCATTTCCACTGTACACAGAGTAGACAGAGGATGCAATTGGCTTGGCTTAATAGTCATCTAATGACCCTGCAAAAGCCACTGCCACAGAATGACAGGATTCCTAAGTCAGAAGAAAAGGCAAGAATATAATCAAAACACATAATTTTCTTCGGAAACAAGGCTAAATATGCTCCAAAAATTATTTTATACCGAAGAATGTAATTCCTAAAGGGCATTTAGCTTTCAGCTTCCTTCTGCCTGCTCCCCTATTCAAAAGATGACCAACAGCAGACCTCACACTATTAGTATTCAGCAGGAGCAATAATGAATAGCTGCACACACATTCAGAATGCATCCCACTATATGGCTGGGTACTTCCTAAGTTTTATATCATGAGCAATACTTGTTTAAATTGATACTAAAATACTCTTGCATAAAAAGAAATAGCAAAAAGGAGACTCGTGTTTGTGTGTAAAAATACACACATACACATACCTCTTAAGAACATAAACAGCAACCAAACAGATACTTGGAGCTGGACAACAGCTTTCAAGCTGGGGGCAGGGTAGGAGGTGAGTTAAAATCTGTTCCAAGTGTCAAGAAAGTAAAACACAGGGACGAATGAGTTCTGAGAAGGGAAATGCAAAACAGAGGCCAAGCTTCATCCTTTGACTAAACCATTCTCTTATTAGCCTTTCGAAAACTCTATTTAAAAAGAACTGATCAAGAAATTTTATTAAAATAGGAAATGTCACCATAAAGGAGATTAAAACCAGTTTTTTTCAATGCCATGACTGCTTTTAATTGTGTAACCATTAGTTCTGCAAAGAAGTTTAATGAGATAGGGCTTTCAGTGAGGAAAAGACACAACTGGGAGCTGATTATGACAGAATTCTTAAAACACAAAAAACCCACCCCACCAGTGCTGGGGAAGACAAGTAAGGAACAACCACTCACTACCTCTTTCAGTGTAAGAACAGAGCATTAGGTGAAACCAACAGATGCCAGAATCAAGCCAAGGCCTAGGAGGAGATAATATTCACGTAACAAGCAATTGAACTACAAAGCTCCTTGCTACATACATCTTTTGATGTTAAAATTTAGAATGTTTAAAAAGGGACTAGACAAATCCATTAAAAAAAAAAAAAGTAAACATCAGGAATTATTAAAGCCTGTTAAGTTATGCTATGCATACATATGCTTCAGCAAAATAAAAGGGGAGGGGATCTAAGTGCACGTTCTTATTCCCCCATACCACCACCTCTGGCTCAAGTCTATATGCTACAAATAGTGTACCATAAACACAGAACCCAACTATTCACTTGGCTACTGCTATTTATGCTGTTGCTGTCAGGACATTTCTGACAGCAGCAGGAATGTTGGTTAGACTGTCCTTTGCTTTGACTCAATAGAGCCAACCTTAAGCACATGATGACTAAGAAATGCAAGAAAACTAAGTACTGCTCTATTTTCTGTATGTTTTGTACAACTGCTTCAGGAGTTTCCTCTTTTTCTTGTCTCTCCATATCCAGGGTTGAACACTCAGACTTCTCTCAGGATCATGTAAGATGCTAAAGCCAAACATTTTCAGAAAAGAAAACTGGTAAAAGCAGTAAACCAAAATTTTTGTGAAGAATCAGAAGAAATGGCTAATGAACACACAGTCTGGCAGGAACAGGATGGGGGAAGATGTTTTAAAACACCATTAATGTCAAAAATAATGCCTGAGTAGTTCAGAGCTGAATATAAATGGATGAACACTAAGACGTAAGAAAAAAAGGAAAACCAACTTAAAGCCATATAATAACTTCTCAATGTATTTATTACTACTACTGCAATTTTACAGCACTTGGCCTAAGACCATTTAAAAAAAAAAAATAAATAAAACAAAAAAAAAAAACAAACACTGACCCCTTTGCCCTGTTTCGGCAAAACAGAGATAATTAAAGGAAAGCATTTTGCTCCCCTGAACTTGTGCCAGGATGACAAAAGAAAAGCACAGGGCTCAGGAGGGGGGACAAAAAGTACTTCTTCACAACACAATTCAACAACTTCATGAACAGGTTTTTGTGTGATCTCAAAATCTCTCAGCCCTCACTGCACAGGGATGTCACAAGACCCACTGACCTGAATTAGCCTGCTGAAGTTCAATAGCATGGTCCTCCATGCTTCTTGGCAAAGTAAGATTGTATTGCAGCACTTCTAAAACATAAATACATACTGTCTAATGTCTATACTCTGTTCCCACAGTGTAAGACTGTACATCATTAGAACTCTGTAGAAATAGTTCAGAGTATTGACCTGAAGCACAGACTTCAAATGCCTCTTCAGTTCTTTTTATAAAATAACTCCAAATTATACCTTACTTGTAAAGGAATATAAGACATTAATGAAAACACAGTAAGTCTTTAATTCTTACTTGATCAGCAACAATATACTTAAGAAACAATTATTTTCAAAATTTCCTTCATGCTTTTGACAGGCAAATGTTCAAAGGTTCATTTCATTTTTATGAAGGACGGCAAAAGAAAAGCTCAAAAGAGTTTTCTTCATTTTCTGAAACACGTGAAGTATCCAAACTGATTACCTGTATTTTTTTTTTTAATTAATTACCAAGCCACAAAAGGTAAAATGGCTCAATAGCAACTGTTAGCTATAGCTCTGACAAATACAAAAGGTTACTTACAATTACGTACAAAAGATACCTGCAGCATTTCTATAAATAAACTGTGTTCATAGTGTTAAGGATTTGCATGTCACAGCTAGGTGATGCAAACTTCGAGCAGAAATGGTAATGAAGACCAAGGAATACAAATCTATTAGACAAACTCTTCATAAGTTATTTCTACACTAATTATCTATTTGTGCGCTAATAAACCACACTATATATAGGCATTAAAAATAAACACAAGGGACTAAGTTATTTCTTTTTGAAAACTCCAAACACACATATAACCTTTTTTTTTTTTTCCTAAACCACTGGTTTCTCAATTTTTAAGAAATAATTGAAGGGTGAGCTTAAAGGCCAGCTCTTGTCCCCAGCATCTTTGTCAGCTGGAAGCTACTCAGCTTTTAGATTTATATTTGTTAGTTTTATTTTACTCTTCAGCAACAAACACTGAATAAAAACATAAAACAAAGTGACCTTCAGCTTACATCTCTTCAACATATTCAATTCTCACTCCCCCTGCCACTGTAATGGCAATTCTTTTCATTCCTCCTACACTGCAAAATTCTGTCTAGAGTGACAGCAAGTCCATCTGTCCTCTGTCCTTAAGAAAAGGGTGCAAGCTGGCTGGCACAGAGCAGAGGACAGAAGACTGGCAGCTGATCTGCGGCTGAACAAACAGCTTCCCTAGCAAAAGGGGCTACACAGATGCAGATTCTGGCACTGAAGAGACAACACTTTTTCCAGGGATCTTCAAGAGGTTCTGGGTGAAGGGAAAGCAAAAGAGGCCCAACAGATGTCTCCAAAGTTTGCACATGCCAACATCAGAATCAAGCAATGTCATGCGCCAGAACTGTAAAACAGACCACTGAAGTGAAGCTTCTCTGCTATTTCTAACATGGACAATGTCAGACAATGAATTGCTGCTCTGCAGCAATAAACAGCCATGAACTTCAACCGGCTTCAGTATCAAAATCAGTATCTCATAGATAAGAAGATATGAACACAAACCATTTTTCCACTGCCATCACACATGATACTACTGTTAGCAAAGGTCAGGACAGACAGTTAATTGAACTAATTATTTTAACATTCCTCCCATTATTCACTCGAACTAATCTACCAGACCATTAAATCAAAAAGATCTATCACCTATTAAACCTTTACTGCCTGCAGAAAATTCAGGCTTCAAAAACTAAGCAATTTCTTTTTAGTCTCAGCAACTGAAAGGAAATATTCTGAAAGCATCATAACATTTCACCATATGACTGCATTTGTTCCGAATCAGAGTATCATTCCTTCAAGCAGGATGAAAGGTAGAAATTGACTCAAGTCATAAGCCTAATGAAATCTGAAAGTAATTACAGTAAATGTTTAACTTCAATCACAGTTAACTACTTATCCAACTTACTCCACTAACAGATGTATCTGTCAGCAAGTATACGTGACCCAGTTACTTCTTGATGCTACAAAAGTAGTGGTCAATGCAGAACATACAGTATTTCAGTGAGAACAACTGAAATGGCTGCAATACCTGGTTGTTTGCCCCAGACCCAACTCTCAACAATTGATTTGGCCCTGTAAGTGGGCAGTGGAGCCTCTTCTTCATCTTTCTTTTCTTTGTCATTTTGCTCGTCTTTCTTTGATGCAGTTTGGCATTCAGTACTATCATCTAAAGAGAAAAATAAAAAAAACACCAGTTAAGCTAGTTCCTCCTTGAATTTAGTAGTAGGTTAGAAATGTACAGGTGAAATGCCCGGCCCATAATGATGGACAATATTGCTGTAAAGTTAAGAATACAGGGTATGGAGAAGTAGTATTTTATCATGCTAACTGTCAAAGTGTTAGGCCTCATGTTACATTTCATAAAGACAGTGACCTTATAATCCAGAAATCACTGCTATAACCTCCAAAGGAAGATGAACATATAATATCAATATCATCATGTAAGACTTGCAAAGGATTTGCAATACAGTGTCACAAAGGATGTACATTCAAAGGATGAACTTTAAGTCAGATTTTGCTCCCAACTTATCTGCATTTCTGTACTATTTATTTGTTTTCATATTCCATTTCCAACACAGAAAAAGATGGCAATTATCTTAATTTCAAAACCAAGGAGCTATATATTGCCATTTACACTAATTTTATGCAGCCATATTCCACTATTTGTAACATTATCTAACATCTTAGTCATTACCAGCAAGTAAAGAAAATAATACCATCACTTTCTTCCCAACCAACAGAAGAGCATTTCAATGTTTTCTGAGATTACTGTCATAAAGAGAGAGAACACACAGTCACTTATTTCTGTAATCAAGGGCTGCATGAAAGTCGCAAATTTCTAAACATAGTAGAACTACACAGCTGGAGGTCTCTCCTTACTCACATTGAGGATATGGATCTCCATATCCATACCTCCATCAGCTCAATGCACAAGACTGCCTTGCAATTAAGGGCCAATGTGGAAATTCCTTTCCCCATCTTGATCTTCTTTTCTAAAAATATCCCCAAAAATTTCTCATTTGCAACTTGGCCATGAAGAGTTTAGTTCCATTTCCAACAGACTTTAAAAAATGACTGGTACTCTATTCCTATCTGCCAGTCTAGTCTACAGAGGCCTACACACACACACAAAATTTCCCAGCTACAAGAAGACAAATGAGCATGAGAATTTTGTCTTTTCTTCCTGTCTCACCCCACCCACCCAAAACACAGGCATTTGTACCAGCATATTTCAGAAGACAATAATAAGCAACAGGTTTACAGCTGTTGTTGCCAGGCCCAGCACATATGACTCACCATGACCCCACTTGGAGACCAAAAGGCTCTCATTGCCTCAAAACAAACAAATACAACAATGTACAAAAACATTAAACTATTCTTTCCATCTGATAATAAAAATAAAAATAAAAATAAAAATGACCGCCTAATCTAGTTGTAAGCGGATCAGTGACTGTCTCTTTGTTAAAAATTTGTCAGACTGTAGACAATAGCACCTCCTAAAATAAACCTTTTTAAGGTGCCTTAACTTCACAAGTTTTAAATTAAAGCCAACATTTCCTAACCTATAACACATACTACTGCTCAGGAGGTGGCAGATGAAGACTGAGGGAGAACAGGGTAAAAAAGGAGACATAACTGCAGCATGCACGCTGCAGCTAAGATTGTGGACTAAGGAAGGGATAGCAGTCACTTGTACATGGCAACCACAGAGAGAGTATAACCATTTCTCTCAAATGCCAAGTAACAGCCAGTACAGTACATCAGTCATCAGCATGATAACACATGTACAAAGTGTGACTGAATCTAGCTGTTTCTATTCTAAGTCACAAGCAAATAATATTAAAGGCGCAGATTCCATTATAGAGTTAAATCAGTGACTAAAGACCCTGTTTAGCCTCAGTAGTTCAGAATATTCTCACAATAATCTCAGTGTTTCTCCACTCACCCACACATCTAGAGACACACTCTGCAGGGTCTGAGATTTTACTTAGCGGGTGAAGGGTGTTGTGCCAAGACACCAGGTTTCACAGGCAGCTGTAAGAGAGCCTGTTACATTTTTTAACAGATCCTCAGCAAAGGATAACAAAAGGCTGCAAACTAAGTAATTCTGCCCAACTCCATAAGCCTAGTAAAGAAGGTCCCAATCCAGGTGGGAACTTAAGCTTTGTATTGCACAAAAACAACCTTGTCATGCAAATCTACAAAGAGGATTTTCTTTTCGGATTTTCTTTTCTTCATGGTCTGTATGAACAGAAAAAGAGATCAATGAGAGAGAAAGCAAGAAAGAGCTGATCTAAAAAAAAAAAAAAAAAAAAAAAATCCAACATTAAAAACCCGTGTCAAATAGTTCCACGAAGACTTTTCACTATACTTGCAAAAAGCCAAGCACTTGCTCTGAAAGGGGCAAAGTTGGTATCTCTCTAGATTGAAAGTAGCAACACAGACATCATAATTGTGGAAGATCGATTACACTTAATGAAAGGGATTTTTAAAAAGGAAACTCCAAAGATTTTTCTGAAAGAGAGGCAGGGAGGAAGACATCTTGAGTGTACCCAGCCCAGGCCAAAATAACTAGCAATAAGACAGTTTTCAAAACAATGCACACAAGAACATGCTATAGCATGCCAACCTGTTTTAAATTCATTTTTCTTAAATTGAAGCCTGAATGTTGGTCTGGAGAAAAATAACCATGTAACATTCACCTGAAAGAACTTTCTTTAACTATGTTCTGGCTTAGAACCTTAAGCCTCAAAGCTGAAGTAGGTATGCTTAGCCAGGCAAAACAGAGCAACTGAAGTAACCATTCTGTTAGAAGTTAGCTTCCAAACCAAAGCACAAAAGCTCACCGGGTGTGCTCTATCTTGCACAGCAATAGCCTAATCCAATATAAACAGAGGATAAAAAGGAAGCAACTGAAGGTGGAACTTACATTTCATATCCAATTTAAAAAATAACTGACACTGCATAGTTGCCTCCCGCACCTGTTACAGTAATATCTTGCACTGCTTTTAAATGCCAATGAGGTGATATAGTTAGGAACCCCCGAGTAGAAAGAAAAAGCCTGCAACAGTTTCCCAATAGATGTTGCCATGCACAAGGCAAAAAGTTACACAGCCTGCGCTTTTGGCAGGTATAGAAGTCCAGATGATAGAAGACTCTAATTTCCTAACACTAATCGGAAATAAAGTTTCTTTTCTTCCCTGGTATACTGTATTTTAAAATGCATTCTTTAAATTATCTGTTGAATATGCAATACAGCATTTTACACTTATGAAGTTAAATTGTCCAAGGTGGTAAAACTAGGACTGTGTCCTACACAGAGTAGGATAACCCACAGCTGAGTACTGAATGCTTGAGCCACTGGATATAGCAAATAGTCATGGGTTGGAGAAGCAGAAAAGAGAGAGCTAAAAGAGGCACTTCTCACTCCTAACAAGCTCCCTCTTACAGGAGAAAGGAGGCTCAAAGCACAGCCTGGCCTATATGCCTGCTTGCTACAACAGTTTGATACATACATGCTCTGAACAGTAACCAACATAACCAATTCTCACATACTGTTACTCTTCTCATAAACACTTAGTTTCTGTCACCCTCTCCAGAATTGCTTGCGGCACTTGGACTTCATTACCTGCAGGTGCAACAGGGAATGAGGTTTGTGGATTCAACAGCATGAGGCTGACAAAGGTTGAGCTTGTGAACAGAAGAGAAAGCCCGAAGTGTTTACCAAAGGCAGGACAGAGGCATGAAGGTGATGATTTTGTATTTACAGTAATGGTTCAGTAACTTAAAAACAGAGTAAGAATAACAGTATTAATACTTCACTATTTTCAGCACACAGCTTCCAGAATACAAGACAATAATCTCATCCAAACATCCTGAAGGCAGCCTGATTATCTTTTAATCATATGCCATGCTGCAAGTACACCTGTATTTGGACGTCATTACTATCACAGCTATGTTCTCAGTTGATACTTGGAAACATGTAAACATGTTCTGCTGAATGCATTTATCAAACACGTTTTTCTGCAAGTGCCACAAAGAAAAAACAAAGAGGTTACTCTTAACAGGCGACAAAAAATACAGTATTTGCATATTTTTCATAGAGAGAAAAGGAACACTTTTTGCTACCAATAGTACATTCTTCCAGCCTATTGCCACTGCTGATATCCAGTGGAAGAATCAAGTACCTCTTGTGAGCAGCACAGTCAGTACCAACAAACAGAGTACTACTGAAGAAAAGCAGTCACGATGGATGGACGTAAATTAAAACTTCTGAAAACAGACTGAATACAAAGGACTACTTACAGCAACTTCTCTTATTTATCCCCAAATTAGCCAATTTAGCAAAAAAATCTGAATGCTGAGATTAAAATATACTGCTTTGGATATAAAAGCGCTGTGGTTTATATACATTTCATTATGTACTTTTCCTTCTCCTCCTGAATTACATTTGTAGATCATTAATGAAAAAAAGTAACCAGAAACCAAGCAAGCTGAAACATTCTAGATTTTAATTTTATGAAACTCAATTTGAGCTGCATATTCAGATGTTCAAACTGACCACCAATTTTTCTGGTTCCATGATTCACTACAGCCTGTCTAGATCAAATCCACAACCTAATCAACACTGACCAAAAACAGTCTCAAGTCAAGTCCGTTTTGATCATGACAGTGACTGGTAAGTGATCTCCCTGGCTTTATCTTGATGCACAAGCTTTTCCATTTCATTTTCTCCCTTTTTCCTGTTGAGGAGGGACTGCAAGTGGGAAGCTGAGTAGGCAGCTGGCTAAGGTAAATACACCCCAGTACACTACTGGAAACAGTAAGTAGCAATCTTCCTTTAATAAAACAAAACAAAAAAAATAATATTTACAAAAATACAATATATATATACACACACACAAAACAACCAACCATCACCACAGATTATCAGAAAGCTTCTGAAAGCCTCATCACAGCTTGTACCACTGATACTTTATTTCTAAGGAGAAGCAGCAGCACCCTACAGCCTTTTACACTTTATACCTTTTTGATCCTTAGAAGTCATGTGTACATACATACATCCAGCATTTAAAAACAAAAGATTTACACCATTATTCAGTCCCAAGTACAGATGAATGTGAAGTCACAGATGACTGACTTGCAGAATCTCTGACAGCACTATAGCACCATAACTAACAAAAATCCCAATTATCTGTGACTACTTAGCAACAAAGATACAAGAAGAATAGTTCTCCGTCAAATACCAGCACAGCTACAACTCTAAATACAATGTCTAAGTATCTGACACACACAAAAAGAAAAAAAAAAACACACACACACAAAGGAAACTGCATCAATTTCCTTTGTAAAGCAAAATATTATTATAGATGTTTGTTAACATTTTGCAGAGTGTGTTCAATCATTACACCATGACCATCACAACACCTTTCTCATGAGCTGTTAGTGAATGGGAAAGCATTTCCCACACTTCATTTAGGGGGTAACCCTTCCCTTCATTGCATCAAGTGTATGATGCCTTCTAGCAAGATCTATATAGCTAGCTTACCATAAGAAAAAAAAAATATTACACTACCTCCACTCATTTCATGAGTAGCTGTTGAAGTAGCCTTTCTGATCAGATCAGCAATATTTTTGGTCTGTGTTAGCAACAATATTCAAAAGGACCAGCAGCAGCAGGACAAAACAAAAAAATTTAACTCCCAAAACAGTTAGAAGCATAATCCTAGTCCTTACTGCAGCATGCAGCGCTCATAACCTACAAAGCTTACAGTCTTGATAAACATATAATTCACTTTCCTCTCAAACTATCTATTATAGCTTCTTTCCTGTAGAAGTAACTTACTATAGTCAGAAAGACTTCCCCTTCCTCCACAGATTTTAGACTAACCATAGGCACAAAAAAATTCTCTCCACAAGGAATTGAGCATTACTGGTTTGAAATATCACACCTATCCAGCAGTACAGTTCAGGAAGTAACAGAACCTGAAATAACAGTTCACTGCTAAAGGCAGTATTTCTACTCTCCTCCTAGACAGAGCCTCATTTCTTTGGGGGTCACATAAAATTACTGAGCCCACTCCAGCCAGGGTAGGAAACAAACATTTTCCTTTTTTGACCAGTTTAACTTTCTGTTCAATAAGGAGTCAAGAAAGCACCAAAACAGAAAGAAGAAAAAATGCAAGGGCAGAATTGCTTCATGTTGGCATAGCCCATCATGAAACAAAATCCACCTTCATCAAAGTAACCTCTCTAAACAGATGTATTAATGTGACATTTGCAGGATTGGTAGCATTTGAGGCGCTCTCAAGTACAACAACAACAAAAAAAAAAAAAAATAGAAACCACTACACTCTAAGAGAGACTGTGGACAGTTTTTTCAGCTGACTTTTTAGTTACTTTATGAAGACAGTAAACAAAATTAGAAATAGCAGTATCTATTCTACCCCATTCCTCAGTCCATTTCCTTTAAACAAAGGCTTCAGCTGTATACACACCAACCATACCGAACAAAAGGACACCGCCAGGCCTCTCTCAACATGCCTAGTTACAAAGTTTAATTTCAAAAGGCTGAACAAATTTAAGCCTTCCTTTAAGCCTTCATTTGAAGGCTCAGACATTACCTTTCTGTACACTTTTAACAAATCAGTTTTATTTGTATTTAATTCAAGACATAAACACCTGCGAATTGCACAGATCGGTGACAACACACCAAAGTTTTCTGACAGCATGAAATTTGAATTCCATTTTCATCATTACAATGCAAAAAAAAAAATGAACAAAGACAAAATAATTGTAAAATCCATACCTTTTCTTGGAGGTAGTTCACCACTTTGTGTTAACTCTGTTCCAGGATACACAATCTCCCCATCTTTTACCATTTCATTCCACAAGCCACATAGTCCATCTCGTGTAAAAGCAAGCTGTTAAAAATAATACATTACATATAGTTACACGCAACAATTTTATCTCAAGCCAACTCAAGCTAACATTTAAAATACATCAGATTTTGTATCTGAACCAAGAAGAAAGAAAACACACATATCACCTCACTCATATATTCATTGTGTGTGTGCCTGATAGGTGTGTGTATGATAGCGACTGTAAATATCTTTGAGATGTCTGATTCTCTAGCTATGCTACTTTCAGACTAAAAGCACGAAACAGTAACTTTTAGATGAGGTCAGACAGGTTTAGAAATACAAGAAGATGAACTTTCTTTCAGTGAAAATCTCTCATCAAAAGCATGGACTTTATCCACACATTCAAGATGACATGCGATGGTCAGGTGCATGGGCAGTGTCCCTCTTTATCCCTTCAAGAAAAGATATCCAAACAAAGTCAAGCTATATAAAGTCACAAAACTTTATATAAGGAAGTGTGAAGAAAGTCAATACAGTCCCCTCTTCCAACTAGCAACTGTAGAGCTGGGCACTCAACCAGAACATATGACAACAAGGCAGAGATTCATAAACATATTTTCACCAGTTCAAGCTGGTCCTGCTGCGCAAAGTATCTCTCCCAGACATCCCTCTTCCTTCCAGCTGCTATAACAACACCTCCTGTTGCATGCAGAACCAGACTATGCAACCAATCAAGACCACAGGGGGAAGAACAAGGGGCTGCCCCCACCCTGATCACTTCCCAATACACTATGCGTGCAACAGGCCAAATACTCGCAACAGAACAAATGGCAGGACTGGCTCATGAAACCACAGGCTGCAACATGAGTTCTCCTAATGACTTCTGAATTTTTATCTCCCTTGAAGGATCCTAACAGCCAGGATAACTTGTCTTCTACTGGTGCTGTTCTCCGCTTTACAAAATGCTGCAAAACAAGTACCAACATCCCAAGCAAATTCTGCAATAACCATGCTGTAATTTTCAACCATATTGCATGAGGGAGGAGGAGAATACATGAAATTGAAAAACAGAATACCTTTAGCATACCAAAGTGGTGTAATGGAGACATTAAAAAAAAAAAAAAAAAAAAAAAAAAAAAAAGGTATGTAACTAGCATTCAAAACTAAAGTGTTTTAACTGAGGGGTAATACAAAAACACTACTTGCACAACAGCTGTAAGATATTTGTTGTTATATGCAGAAGTCCACTTATACTTTATTTTGATCTATTTCCTAAAGACAATTAATAATTAAGGATTACAGGTTATAAGAGTCACGATCACTAGGAAGTCCTTTGCTGATCTAGCTAATCTCAGTTAACAGGAAGAATTACAGACAAGTTGCCTGTTTTGACATCACTGTAACATGCTAAATTATCATAGTTTGTCTTCACATTGCATACTTCAGAAATTTACTCCAAAACTTATTAATGATTTTAATTGTTTTTCTTCCAGCATAAAATACGAGCTAACACATTGTAGGTACCTGTCACGTGCTATTTCCCAATCTCGGGGAGAAAAAAGGAAAAAGAAACGCAGTGCTAGGTAGAAATTATTCAGCTTACCTGTGGTTTATCAATTGTGCAGCACCAGAATTACACTGGAATTTCTTTACACTGGACCAAGGAATTTATTTTTCATAAATTTTTTTCCTACAAAACAGCCAGACACAACTTCCACTACATTGGACTCATACGTGATACATTTTATTTTTTTTAAATCATTCACCTGTTGAATGCCAACATATGTTAAAATACAAGCTAGAAAAAGAGTGAGGGAGGCAACCCTCCAGAAGGGTTGCAAAATAAATTATGGTTTTCACATAGTTAAGATATTTGTCTAATAAAAAATTTTTATATGTTTTATTTTACATTCTCAGATCACATCTGTATCAAAAATTATTGCCACAGCCTTTAAGTTTACAATCTCAAGGCCTGCAGGCTATGAATTCAAGGTTCCTCATAATGCAGCAGTGTTTATTTCAGAAAACTTACTACTTTCACAAGCATTGCTCTAAAGCAGAATCAACAATTGTTTTCTTGGTTTTAACCTCTAATCCTTTCACACAGCACAAAGTTTACTCAAATCTTTCAAACAGCCAAGAACTGAAAAAGTAAACAAATTTTTTTCTGCCTTGGGTTTGTGTTCAAATTCTTATCAAAGTAATTTTCCTGGTATGTTGCATAAAGATAGAGCAACCACCAAGTTCATAGGTTAGAGGGAGTTCCTCCTCCTTCTCCAGATACCTCATGTGGAAGCTTACAAGACAAGCAGCCTTCAGATAAACAATTTTGCTTTTCTTCATGTTGCAGTTACATTTTGACAGTAGTATATGTGCTGGGGAGGGAGAAAAGGAGACATGCTGAAAGTAAAGAAACTGGACTTTTTTGTAGCAATAATTAAAGCAACACACTGAAAGGACAATTAAGAAACAGTATTTACAACCAACTCCTGCCATAACTGAGTGCAACTCGATTCTAACTGTAACAAGTTCACTATTAATCTACTTCACATTGAGCAGACATATTAAAGAGTGAATCACCACTACAATACTCAAGTGAAAGAAAAGTCTGAAGTTTTAAATGATAAATTATTCCAGCAATTTTATTTTCATGATCCTAAAATTCTATAACCATAGTAGAAGCTTCACAACCCCCTAAAGGAAAATATTTCACTTAATCAACAGAAACAGGGCAGAGTGGTTGATATACCAGAGTCATGCTGCCTTCCAGAGTGATCTTGACAGCCTGCAGAAATGGGGCGACACGAACCTCATGGATTTCAACAAGAAGAAGTTGAACAATCCTGCACATGGGGAGAACAAGTGCTGGGGGTAACCCAGCTGGAAAACAGCTCTGCAGCAAACACCTTGGGAGTTCTGGTGGGCACCAAGGTCGACATGAGCCATGAATGTGCCCTTGGCATGAAGATTAATGGGTTCTCAGGCTGCATCAGAAGAAACATTGCCAACAGGCTGAAGGAGGTGATCCTTCCCTTCTACTCATCTCTAGTGGGGCCACGCCTGGAGTACAGGGTCCAGTTCTGGGCTTCCCCTGTATGAGCAAGACATAGGCATACTGGAGAGAGTGCAACAAAGGACCACAAAGATGACTAAAGACTGGAGCATCTCTCCTATGAGGAAAAGCTGAGAGAGCTGGGACTGTTTAGCCTGGAGAAGGCTTGGGGGGAAACTCATAATTGCATATAAATCTCAAAAGGAAAGCTATAAAAAAGATGGGAGCCAGGCTTTTTTCAGTGGTGCCCAGTGGCAAGATCATAGGAAATGGGCGTAAGTGGAAACATAAGAGGTTCCCTCCAAACATCAGGAAACACTTTCTGTGAGGGTATCAGAGCTGTGGCACAGGCTGCCCAGGGAGGCTGTGGAGTCCTCATTCTCAAAAATATTAAAAAGCCATTCAGACACAGTCCTGAGGAACTGTCTCTAAGTGACCCTGCTTG
Organism: Bolborhynchus lineola; assembly: GCA_025448015.1. Classification (NCBI taxonomy): domain Eukaryota; kingdom Metazoa; phylum Chordata; class Aves; order Psittaciformes; family Psittacidae; genus Bolborhynchus; species Bolborhynchus lineola. The sequence goes on along the minus strand of JAOEHX010009402.1, from coordinate 1,395 downwards.
AGCAGGGGGGTTAAACCAGATGACCTTCAGAGGTACCTTCTGACCTCAACCATTCATTATTCTGTAAAACCAGCAGCTGAAGATAACTGAACAGCAGAAAAGTCAGATATCTACTTTGACTATATAATCCCGCTTTTCTTTCTTTCTATAGTGTTTTAAGACTATCTTAGCCAGCATAAGACATGTTACTTCCTTCTTTTGCTACCACCAAATCTTCTTGCAGTCAGTCATCTGCAAAGAGTCTGTAAACACATCCAAGTGCTGCAACAGAAGACTGAACTTTGGCCAGAACAAATTTGGAAAACATCTCCCTGGTTTCTATTTTCAAAAAATATGACTCTTCCACTCAGCTCTTTGACGAAAGTTCACAAGGCAGTCGATGGTGCAGGGAAAGAGAAGAAAAACACATTTGTTTCTTCATTGCTTCTGACATACTGGGATTGCAAGTACAAGAGCACCTACCTGTATTTTGTTAAGCCTAGCATGCTCCCATTAGACTGCTCGATTTATATGGACATCCTTCTCCCCAATAACTTAGTAATTTCATTTGTGAATGGTTAAAGAGATGAACTTGACAAACTTAAAAGTTAATAAATTAAGAATAATTAAGTTTTCACTGAACTTCTGAAACTGGCAGCAGTGCCAGAGACGTACACTGTAAAAAACCACAAGGATCTAAGTTCCCCCTGGCCTCACAACCTATACGCTACCTTCCCAAGACAGAGACAACAGCAGCTCTATGCTCCATCAGCACTACCTACCACCTAACAACCTTGACCTGTGTTCAGGTTCCACCAAATCAAGTGACATTCTCCATGCCCAAAATCTCCCTTGCTCTTCACACGATGTCTCCTGATCTCCTCTCAGGTAAGACCACAGCCACATACCCTCATCTCCAACACACCTCACCTTCACAAACCCCAAGAGTCTTCCATGATTTGTTACACATTCTCACACCCAGAAAACATCTTGACCTCTGTGCTTGTAAAGCACGCACCCCACCACATACATACTTCCTATATAGCCCTGCTTGCTTATTCCAAGCCAAAAAAGCAAGGATCATGCCAAGTGCAAGGTCCTACACCTGGGTCAGAGCAATGCCAGGCACAGCTACAGGCTGGGCAGAGAAGAAATTGAGAGCAGCCCTGCAGAGAAGGACTTGGGGGTGCTGGTGGATGACAAAACGAACATGAGCCTGCAGTGTGCTCTTGCAGCCCTGAAAGCCAACCACATCCTGGCCTGCATCAAAAGGAGAGTAACCAGCAGGTCAAGGGAGGTGATCCTGCCCCTCTACTCTGCTCTCATGAGACCTCACTTTGAGTACTGTGTGCAGTTCTGGTGTCCTCAACATAAAAAGGACATGGAAGTGTTGGAACAAGTCCAGAGGAGGGCCAC
>JAOEHX010009401.1:5581-20592 GCA_025448015.1 Bolborhynchus lineola | reverse complement strand
CTAAGCAGGTAAGAACATCAAGCTATGTGAAAAAACCTGGGGAATAGAAGTCTTATTACTGTTTTTCTTTGCCATGTATGTTACATTACTGAAACTTTCTAAGCTAGCCATCACAGACTATCTGAGCAAAAAGAATTCTGATTTTTGTGCTCACCAACAGGGCAGGTCTTTTCATAAATGAATAGGGCTTGAATGTCAACTGTTTATTAAAACTTCATCTAGTTTGAGATTTAGATGTGCTTAAGGTAGTAAAGCAATTCTGCACCCTGATGTACTGGGTCCTTATTTCTGAAGTCAAGTATTTGACATCCTTGTGATCGCCTGCAACCTTTGAATAATCCAGTCTAGAAGAAGAATTAATGCCTTGGGAAGTATTTGGAAAAAAATGTACCCAGGTATAATGAAAGATGATAAAGTAAGAATTGGGAAAAAGTTCCAGCCATAAATCTAAAATTTCTGCAATTGATCTTGGAACAGTATTGGATTTGCACTACACCTTGCTGGAACGGAATTCCAACCTTTAGCTTGCCCCTAACTTTTTATGTGCTTGCACCCTGTTGTCATGCGACATGGCAGATCCAGGAGGCATGGTGTATTGACCTGTCACACATGGGGTCCTGGCAGCTTTTGTTTCCCTCTCAGGCTTTGTGGTTTGGAATTGCCTCCTGAGGTACAGCTATGTAGATATGTAAGTCCTTGTTCAACAGGAAGTAGTGAGTCATACTTCTTTAATAGACCATGAGGAAGCAGGAGAATATATTTTTCTTTAGCCCAAAGTATTCCAAACTTTCTAAGAAAAAACGTGACTTTCCTAACTTTCTTAGAAACCTCCTTTAACATTAGAAACCCAGCACTCTTGATGCTCTCCAGGAAGCAATTATTGGCCGGATACGTGGGGAACACTATTTCAGCTGAATGGGAAAAGCAAATCCTGCTTACTTTGTGCTGAACTTAAAATGCAAAAGGCTAAAATACGTAAGGAATGCTGGCAAGTGGGGGAAATCTTTAGAATTTGCATAATCCAGGAGAGTGGATTAAATGCTATGCTTCTAATGCACATAACCCTGTGTGCTTGTTTTGTGATCAAGTAGTTCTCCAAGATAAAGGTACCCATATGAAGAGAAAGAAATCAGTTTTCAGTTTGAAGGGCCTTTTGTCTTAGCACTCAAGCCTCCATGTACAGTTACAATAGTTTAGATTAATTTTGCCTTTAAGTAAGTCTTACAGCCAACAAACTTCAGGGATGATAGTGTAAAGAGGGTGTTAACCTGTCCGTCCTCACAGAATGGAAGGAAGATAAAGCAGCAACTGAAAGTATGAACCTGATGGCTGTTACAGTTCTACTGTAGTTCTTCTGTTGTAATAATCCATCCAAATCATAAGTCTTTTTAATGGTATTGTCAATGTAAATTATCAACCCATTTCTGGATTCCTAGTTTATTATTTAACCACTTAGCTTTTGTGGAGGAAAAAACTTGCTGTCAAAAAAGATGTTGATGGTACTCAAGTGCCTTTGCTGTTTTCTCTGAGTAGGGTATAGTTCTGTTTTTTCTATTCTATCCACACATACAATACCCTAATTTTTTACCTTTGGGAGGCTAGACTTGCTGAGATTACCCTGAAGCCACAGCACAGCTTTCTGGTTGGATACTGCTGAAATGGCAGCTATCAGTAACAACATAAAAATGCCCACTAAAGCATTAATTCTGTTGGTTCTGTATTAAATATGAAAGTATTCTCCTTTTTAACATGATTATCTTAAATTTAAAGTTACTTATCCCACAGAGCTGCAAAATGCTCTTTAAGCTTGTGATATTTTTGAGATTCAGAAATGTACAAATTTTAAATTTTAGCTGTAATTTAAGGGGGAGGGGGAAAACTTGCTCCATTACAAACAGTAGTTGCCAAGGTCATTTAAATAGCAAAAGCAGACTACTAAATATTCTTATAATAGAACAATTGTAATAATCCTTGCAAAGATTGTGCTATATAAGAAACAAGATCCCCATCTTAAATGAATAGTTCGTGAATGTACTCCTTTGAACTGATATTTGAATTCATTTGTTGTAGATATTATCAGACTGTCGAGCTGTGTTGGTTGTTCTGGGACCCTGGTGTGCAGATAAGGTAGCTGGGATGATGGTGAGAGAGCTACAGAAGTTTATCAAACATGAACAAGAGGAGCTGCACAGGAAATTTTTATTGTTTACAGACACTTTCCTAAGGAAAATACATGCACTCTGTGAAGAGCACTTCTCGCCTGCCTCACTTGACCTGAAATTTGTAACCCCAAAAGTAATAAAGCTGCTTGAAATCTTGCGCAAATATAAACCGTATGAACGGCAGCAGTTTGAAAGTGTTGAATGGTATAACAATAGGAATCAGGATAATTACGTGTCTTGGAGTGATTCTGAAGATGATGAGGAGGATGAAGAAATTGAGGAGAAAGAGAAGCCAGAGACTAATTTCCCGTCTCCCTTCACTAATATTTTATGTGGAATTATTTTTGTGGAAAGAAGATACACAGCAGTTGTTCTAAATAGGTAAAGCTTTTTATTTAAAGAAAAAAAATAAAATCTTGTAAAGACAGAAGGAAAGAGCAGACTCAGCTGCCAGTGTATGGGTGTTAATAGTATGAATTTATAGGGAATTGTCTTGTGTTTTCAGAACTTTAAAGTTGGATTCACATAAGGAATAACAAAAAAATAAATCGGGCTATGTGCATATGGGGTGGATGAGGAGAATATGTGTCTTTGAGAATTGTACTCACAGGCTTGTTTTGAACCTGAGTTAGTAACTTAATTCCTTCAGAAGGCAACATATGAAACACTGTTTTTAGCCTATAAAGTAGATATATCCTGATTTGATTTAACCAGTCTTTAAATTTATATTTGCAGTGGGTGCTGGAAACTTCTCTAGCCTACTGAGTGCAGTACTTCTGGAAATTTTACCATTACCTTACTAAATCACAGTATTATATAATCCAAGTCCACAGAAAATCAAATTTGCCCTTGCACAAATATCTCTTAAGATTTATCTCTACTACTTTAACAGTTGGAGTTTATGAAATGCTTATTTAGTCAAAAACATAAGCACTTTCTTACAGTCTCCACAGAGAAAAATATGAACCCTAGAATATTTGCCTATTTGCAGTACTGTGGTTCCTTATCAGTTTTTATGCCTGAATGTGATCCGTTTTAGTTATGTATAACACTTAATTGTTTAATGCTTTATTCCACAAACTATGAATGACATCTGATTTATTCACCTATCTTAATTTGGGGCTTTAATAGGCTTTTTTTGGTAGTGTGCTAAATGTCCTGTGCAGTTTGCTTATTGCATCCTGGATACCTCTGAATCTGGCTCTGCTGTTACCTTTTTGCCACTGTCAGTGGTCATAGAGTGTGTAGTATCTTCTTGATCTGCAGACTTTCCTGTGTGTTTAGGGGTTTTTGTGAGCTTCATCTTTTTTATTTGCCTTTTTTTCATTTATTAATGTTGTAAATATGCAATATGAGGCAAACTAACCTGTTTAGTTAAATGAACAAATTTTTTAACAGCTCCTGAACAGATTCTTAGAAACTTTTGCTGAGCTGAAAATGAATATTTCATTGTCCTGTGTGAGAGAACAGAACTGTGGAAAAGTTTCCTCCTCTGTTTATGAATGTGGTTTAAATTATACTTTTTTCCCTGTGCATTCTTATAGACTGGTTTATGCACGATACTATACTAACTGCCATTGAACCTGACAGAATGTGATCTTTGGATCAAATTGGTAACCAAATTCTGCTGTCTTTAAGCTTTAAGACACCTTTGGTGCAGGTTATTGGTAGCAAAACCTGAAACAGTGTGTAACTTTTTATTCACTTCCAAAAGCTAGCTGCAGCAGGCTTTCCTTTACCTCATGTAACACACCTGGACTCAAGTGACCTGGGTGGTCAGCAGGCCTGAGTTGTTGGAATTAAGTCTGAAAGCCTTCAGTGAAGAACCTGACTGTAACCTCAGTTCGGTTGAGTAGGTTTAGATCAAGGGCCTCTGCTGAATGTGACTATACTTATATTGCATATAAAGGTGGAAAGACTGTCTCCATTGAATAAGGCAGTGATGAGTGTTTGAATTAGTGTAAAGCCACTCAAGCTTCCAGTAATCCAATATAGATCATTATGCAGAACTAAGTTAAAGCAGAAAGTATATTTTTTCTTAACTACCATAATAAATATCTTTTATCTAGAGACTTAGAATCTCATTCTATGAAGTCCATGATGACTGAGGAAGGGCAAAATTCATGGCATGTGTTGTACTCCGTGGGAGAAATGGGTAGAAATTTTCTCTGAAGCAGTAATCACTTTTAATATCTTTCTTTAGAGATCTTTAGCAACAGCCGCTGCATGTATTGTAAATACTACAAATTAGAAGGATAAAAAAAAATCAACTTTATTATTACACACAGCTGATGTAGTGGGTAATTTACTGTTTTATTTTGTGTACAGAGTTGATTTGTGGTGCCTATAAGCTCCTTTTCGGAAGAGGAAACATTTTATAAGGCAGTTTTTAATTTTCACTGCAGTGCTCCTCAACTCCCTTAGGGAGGTGTCTGAAAGCAGAAGCTCTTTTATGTATTTGGGAAACACCACCTGTTTACCTACCACTAATAGTACTTTATTAACCACAGAGTTGAAGTCTTGGGTGCTTCCCAAGAACTTGCCAAAGATGTACAGAGAGAAATGTTTATTCAGATCTTTTTAATTTTCCATATTTGTAGTAAGTACAGTAAGACTGTTTGCGATGCTTAGTAGGTACTCAGACTGAAGCTATATGACTTGACAGAAATGCCATGTGGAAAATTAAATATATATATAGAAAAAAGGGTTTTGTCCGCTTACTAACCCAAGCTTTCTTAGTATTTCTGTCTCAAGCCTAGACTACATATGGAAATGTGAATTAGTTTAGCCTTGAACTAACAAGTCATATGCGTTTGAGAACAGGAGAATCCTTCTTGTTTGCTTCCATAAGGACAGCAAGCTGTTTGCCACTTTTCCATTCTCTTGCATGTACTCCCTGTCCATTCCAGTTTTAACAGATTGCAAAGGAATGAAATCGTCAAGGTGCTTTATGTTCCCATCAGTCCCATTTGAAACAGAGACCAAGAAAGAAGAGAGACTTCGGTAGTTTCTGGGTATAGAAGGAGATGGGAGAACTTTGCCTTTTGGTTTGGCAGCAGTTTGCAGGGCAGGTGGTAGACTGGCACAGTATACCTCTTTGTATATGTGAGGCAGAACTGCTAGAGGTTTGAGAAAGGTTTGAATTGCTGCTGGAGTATGCAGAGGCAGGCTGTCCTTTGGACATGAGGAGCACCTGGTAATGGACATGATGTATGTCCTGTGAGCAATGTGGTGCTGGAATGTCTGTATTAAAATGTGCAAGGGATGTAAATTTCTTTGTATAATCCCTTTATTTTTACTGGCTCAGCTGCTCAGAGACTTGTTACAATTGAGAAATTCCAGGTTCTGTTCATGTTGAAAACAGACAACTAAGGATACCACAGCATAATTACTTTGCACAATTATGCTTTTAAATTTGTAAATACGTAGTTCTGGATTCAGTGTATTATTTGCATGAGCAATCTTCGACCTTGTCTGTGAAATCAAAACATTGGAGAAGCTACGCTCTTCCACTTCCATAACCTAAAGAAGAATGTAGGGGAATAAAACTGAGAGCGTGGCTGATCCTTACCTCCCTGCTAAGTGTTCCTTTTGAAGAACTGGATTAAATCCTCCAACTGTAGATGAATTTGGGTTAATTTCAGAAGTAGTAAACATCTCACTGGGTAGGCTGAGCATCAGTCTTTGGAAACAGAGGTCAACATTTTGTCATTAGTATACCTTAACAGAGTATGTATTTTAATATTAAGGAGAATAACATGTGTGTTTTAACCTAAAAATTAAAAACTTATGTTGAGGAAGCATGCTTTGAGTTAGTGCTTACAGGTCTTTCTGCTAAAATTACTCATAATTTACAGAAAGTTAGATTAACTGAAGCAATTGGGAGTAGGGTGCTTTAACAACAAGGAGTCGTCGGGCTTGGGTTTTACCATTGTAGGTCTGAAATGTATGACACATGCATACTCATGCTGTATATATATGCAGATTGTCTTTTATTCTCCTGAGAAAGGCTTTCAGTAGAACTGCTGTTTTTAAAGGTCAGTTTGTGTTAGCGTGGCCTAATTGTCATGCATCCTTTCTTAATTTTAATGTAGATCTTGCAAACAGAATATTGTTTTCCATTTGTTGGGCTGTGCAGCTTCTGAAAATGCATGTAATGTTTTTAGGTTAATAAAAGAAGCTGGCAAGCAGGATCCAGAACTGGCTTACATCAGTAGCAATTTTATAACTGGACATGGCATTGGCAAGAACCAACCTCGTAACAAGCAGATGGAAGTAGAATTCAGAAAACAGGAAGAGGTAACTTCAGGAAAAATAATTGAAACTACAGTACTTCCAAAACTGTTTATTTTCCTTTTTTTTTTTTTTTTTTTTTTTTTTTTTTTATGTCAATAAGCAGTGTCTGGGGTACAGTCATTGGAAGTCCAGGGGATTCCCTTGGTTTAACAAATATGTGTACTTATTGGAGATACGGGTGACTTTCCTATTCAATAAAACATGTTTGGGGACATTGCTATGTCATACTACAAAAGCAGAAATTGAAACTTCACATAAAATCATGTTTGTATACAGTCAAATCATCAACCATCTATTTTTTTTTTATTATTATTTTCTTTTGCATTGGGTTAGTAATAGCCCAGTACTACTGTAAGGAAAATGAAATTTATTTACATTTTCAACAGTTAAGTCGGTTTTAATATTTATCTTTGCTAAAAGTGAATTTGGTAAATCATTAAATGATACACTTATAAAGCTCTGTGATTTTGACCTCATTTAAAGCATTCAAAGTATTTTGAAAACAAATGCATTTATCATGTACTCCTGGCTGGCTTGTCCTTTTGACTACCCCATCTCCCCCAAACCTTTCCTTAGTATTGGTTAGTAAATAGTATAAATATCAGAAGTACCACTTCTAGAATATGCTCTACTCTACCGAGAATGTTTTGACCTCGGAAATGGTTGGAAAGCTGCTGTCCTGAAAGCAGCATATTTTTTTTTTTAATATTACGGCTGAAAAATTGTAAATAAATAAGTGGGATCTTCTCCATTGTTAACAGCTGTAGTAGCTTCTTAGACTTATGTAATTCCACTTACCAGATTTCATTCCTAGAAATCTGCCTGTTCTGATAAATAGTCCTGCTGTGTTTCTGGAAAGTGTTTTTTCTAATAGTATTATATCTGCATATTTAGACAAATTTTTGGAACATCTGATCCACTCTGCTTATTTGGCTTCCGATTTGTCTGTTGATGGAAACAGATCTCAGACTAATCTCTCGAATGTCTATTCATTATTTTTGCAGGTTCTTAGAAAATTTCGAGCACATGAGACCAACCTACTCATTGCTACTAGTATTGTAGAAGAGGGTGTTGACATACCAAAATGCAACTTGGTGGTGCGTTTTGATTTGCCCACAGAATACCGTTCCTATGTGCAGTCAAAAGGAAGAGCTAGAGCACCAATTTCCAATTATATTATGTTAGCAGATACAGACAAAATCAAGAGTTTTGAAGAAGATCTGAAGACATACAAAGCAATTGAGAAGGTATGAGGTTTAAGGGGTATGCCTGATTTTGTTGAATGTGTCACAGCATTTTTTTAAGGGAGAAAGTCTCTTATGTTCTGTTCTTGAAATGTTAAGATCCTCAGAAACAAATGCTCAAAATCTGTTGATGCCAATGAAACTGAAACTGAACCCATTGTTGATGATGATGATGTATTTCCACCCTATGTGTTGAGGCCAGATGAGAACAGTCCAAGAGTTACTATAAACACTGCTATTGGACACATAAATAGGTAAGAGGCATATTAATGTTTTACTCCTTGTCTTTGAATAAAAACTTTCTTAGTCTGTTTCACATAGGTTGGGGCATTTTACACATTTTCTTGTAGGAATCTTAGAATCATAAAATAGGTACGTTGGAAAAGACCTTGAAGAACATCGTGATATCTTCTGTCCTAGAGAAAGTAGTCCCAGTGCTTTGAGGGGGGTAATTTGCTTTTTGCTTCTTTATCCTATAGAGGTTCTTGCTCTGATAATAGATGTAGCAACATCAATTCCTGTTTATTTTAAAGCTGGAAATGTTCAGTTTAAAAATGGGTAGTAAGATTATTAGGGTTTTTGTTTTTTGGGGTTTTTTTTCTTCTTGATAAGCTAGTTTAAAATAAAAATCAAGTATCTTGTTAAAACTGTAATAAAATCTTCCAGTTCTAATATTTGCATCTTATGTCATGGCAATCTGCTGTCATATATAAAAACAAACATATAGTAAGCTGAACTTACCAGAGGTCCACAAAACAGGATGGTATGCTTCCACGGGAGCTGCCCAAATGTCATGTTTATAAGGCCATGGCATTTAGAGGATGTCCTTAGTGACAGGAAAAGTTAAATGTTGTGCCGCTTCAAAAGAGGCAAGGAAGAAGACCCAGGGAGCTACAAACTGGTCAGTTGTACCATAGTCGTATGGAATATTATGGACTTGAGTACTCATGGAAGCACTGTCCAGGCATGTAAAAGAAAAGAGGATTGGCAGCAGCCAGCAGTTTTATTAAGGGCAATTTTAGCCCAGCCAGCTTTGTTATCTCCTGTGTGATGAGGTGACTCACTCTAAGATGGGGAAAAGTAGTGAATGTCTTTTATTTAAGGCTTTTGATGCAATTGCTGTAGTACCTTAGTAGCCAGATTCTTGAGATGCAGACCATTATGGTGGACTGGCTGGGAAATAAAACCTGGTATAGCAGTCAGATTTGAAGGGTGTGACGGTAAATGGTTCAAAAGCTAGCTGGCAGCTGTTATATGTGGCATTAAGAGGTTCAGTATGGTATAACATCAGCTTGTTTGCAGTTGATGCCAAGCTGGAAGAGGAGGAATTGAGTGCAGTGGAGAAAAGACTACCATTTAGAGGGGGAACCATGACAAATAGGAGGAATAGGGCAACAGAAAACTCAGGAGATTGAGCAAATGCAAATTCTGTGACCTAAGATGGAATAGTGTTGTACATCATTGCAACCTTCAAACCACCTTGCTGGACTCTAGCTTTGTAGTAAATTACTTGGAGGTCTTCTGCTCAGTAGTTAGTAGAATGTAAGTTAGTGTACCCTTGCAGTGCTCATTATGGCCTGAAGTCATCTTCTAGTATTTACACGAGTTAAGCAAGGTTCCACTGAAATATGTTCAGGTTTCAATTTATGGGTTTTGACGAGTTGTAAAATGTTTTGTCAACTTAGGTACTGCGCTAGATTACCAAGTGATCCATTTACACACCTAGCTCCCAAGTGTAAAACACGAGAACTACCTGATCATACCTTTTATTCTACTCTCTACCTGCCAATCAATTCACCTCTTAGAGCTTCAATTGTGGTATGTATTTGGGGAAAGTAACCATGGAACTAAGAGAAATACATTGGTATTGATGTCTGTGCTGTTTCTAAAATTAGTTTGTTATTTATGTAAATCACTTTTTCTTTCCCTGTATTGTGCCTCTATAACTATTTAGATCACTCTTTGTTTTAATTTGTTTTCATGTAGTTACTGTTTTTTTCCAAAGGCAAAAATATTTAGATATTCTTCTAAGTGCCTTCCCCCCCCACGCATTTATGTAAGTTTTGTAGAAAAATGTCCTTTATTGGTTTTGATCAATAATTTGTTGAGTTCTTGCTATTTTGTAATTCTGACTTCTGTGAAAAACTGCATAAGCCTGACTACCTTCACAAAGCTGTTGTCAGTGTATTTTTTCAAAAAGTCTTGTTTTACCTAATATGTTTTTGTTAAACTAAACAAATGTATAATAAGTAACGTGCAAACCAAAGTTTATAAGGCATATTTAAATCATTATAGGGTCCTCCAAAGAGCTGTGCAAGACTGGCTGAGAGAGTTGTAGCTCTTATTTGCTGTGAAAAACTGCACAAAATTGGTAAGAACTGGAAAAACAGTACCTCTTTGGTAAAGAATATTTTATAATTGAGAAATTGAATATGGAACAGGTGTTATGCATATACATGTGTTTCTGTAATAGCCTTCTGAGTTTCCTTTATCTTGCCTTGTTTTGCAGTACAATCGTGTTACTAATTTAGCTTACACCTTGTAAGCTGAAGTTAGATTTTCCAGAGGAAGCTTGTTATTTAATGTATCTTGTCTTAAACAGCAAACACAACATTAATATGAGATGTGCAGATTTTGACATGGAATGTACCTAATAGAGGTGAAATGAGTTTTGTTCTCCAGATGATACTGGTTATAGGTCAGGGACTATATCCTGCAGCCAAAAAATAACTTTTTTTTTTTTTTAATTGTAAAAAATTAAGTTATGGAATACATTGCCCTACATTGATTGAAATCTCTACTGTATCTTATGTTCCAAAAATAGGAATTGTAGGATTACTTCAGCTCTCTTGTCTCTAGTAAGTGTAATGCAGCATATTATTTTTTTGTGTGTGGCATTATTTGTGAGTCTTTGATGAAGTACAGAAACTTTTACGTATCTTTAAAAAAAAAAAAAAAATAAATCTCTAAGTCTCCCCCACTCCTCAGTTAAATCTTTTGATCACTGAATTCATACCAACTAATGTAAAATACCATGGTAGCACAACTCAGTATTGAGAGTGAACATTTAATGGTAGTAACTCTCTTTTTAGAATGATAGATGAATATAACTCTTCCATCTTTCTTGGCATAACTCCATGTGGGTGATTCTTAGATGGGTATTTCAGTCCCTCGTTGTTTTCTATGGGCAAAAATAGTTTTCTTTGAAATGTTCATTAAATTTTAATTAAAATTTCAGAGGATTTTTATCATAAATTAGGGGTTGTTCAGTTGTTTTTTTTGGTTGGTTGGTTTTGCTTGTTTGTTTTTTCCAGAAACTCCATCTTTATCAGTCTTTCCCCAAAGTTACACATTCTGAGCCTTGCAGTAGTAAGTGTATTTTAAAACCTTAGGTGAGGTGTCTTTACAGGCAGTCACATCTGCTTTGTAGTATCTAAAAGTACAAAGACTTGATTGTTCATAATGCTTTTTCTTTCTGCTCCTTCATAATATTCAGGTGAACTGGATGATCATTTGATGCCAGTTGGTAAAGAAACGGTTAAATATGAGGAAGAGCTTGATTTACATGATGAAGAAGAAACCAGTGTTCCAGGAAGGCCAGGCTCCACAAAACGGAGACAGTGCTATCCTAAAGCTGTTAGTATCTCTCACTGTGATCAAATTGCCAACTCTTAATCTTCTCAGATAAGAATCTTTTACAATTTGTGTATTTATAGTGGAATACTTTACAGTTTTATCTGCATGGAAACTTGCACTGTTACCTGGATGGGCTTATGGACCATATGCTTTGGAAGCATGCCTGAAGTTCAAAGAATGTACACTTTCTGTAAAACATGCTGTCTGTATTTGCCTAGTATAGAAATAACTGGGAGGAAAAAATGTCTTGCCTTAAGAATCTGTGATATCTTTTAAGTTATCTAGTAAATATACAGCAGCAGAGGAAGAGTTACTGGCTTTTTAGACAAAGAATTGAAGATTGAAGGAGATGCAGAGGGGGTCAAAGTTGTGGGTTTTGTTTTGGTGACTTTACTGGTCAAACACAGAATATCAGAATTTCATGGAGATCCTATAGCCTTTGGTCACGTGTAGGAATGTCAGCGTGTACGTTCACAGTAGTAGGCTACAAAACTGTGTTGTGTGTTCACATGCAGCCTCCAGTTATGGAGATAGACCTTAAGTAATTCCGTTACTGGTATCTTCCATGTGCTCCAATTTTATTAGTAGTTTAAATAATTGCTTCTTAGGAAAGCTTAGGAAAGGATACCATGGCATCATATTACAGAGGGAATGACAGTAAATCTTTGCACAATGTTTCTTGGTGCTTCATGTTACAAGTGCCTTTTGCAGTCCTCTTGTCTTACTAGTGATTGTTAGAATAGGGGTGACTCGTAAAATGCCTGATCATACTGTATCTCATTCAGAGGAGTTGATTTGTCAAGTGATGCTTCATTCTTTCTCGTTTATTTTTCAATATGGAATCCAAGAATACTTTCCCTTGCTTTTGTCCCAAATTTTCACATCTGGAAAAGAAGCTTTGGCAAACGCTTAAGGTCTACAAGATCCTTTTGGGCTTAATATAGTTATTAAACTTATGAGTAATTTTCCATTAAGCCAAGGCCATAGTTTTGCAACAGTATAACTTTTAAAATATAGGCCATGTATTGCAATTTAGTTTTTAGATGAACAGGAGGATCCTTTTTGGGACATACAAAGTAATGAACTTCGTACGAGACACAAAGCATGATTTCTTAAGGTCTATGACAGATACAAGCAGCAGTTAAAAGTGTTGTGGCTAGCAAGAATTTTTAATAGAAAACTTCTGTGATGTAGTGCCTGGGCAAAGGGGCAGTGTATCAAATCTTGGTTGTGTGCTTGTCTCAAGTGTAACAGAAACATTTTGATACTTCTAACCATTCTGCTGAAAAAAAGAATCCTTGTTAATGAAGTTGTAAATTTAGCCAGACTTGTATGAAAATTGAATTACTGGGATGCTGGGGTTTTCTCTGTGTACTTTTTTTCTCCTCTTAAGGTCTAAAGAATGTTGATCATAATGCGCCCTCCACTTACTGGTTAAATAATGGAAATTGGAATCAAAACTTCAGTTGTGTTTATGGTGAAGTGCAGCCTGTGTTCTACAGTTAGACTTGTATTTCTAACACAGGACGGATGTAGAGGAAGTTTAGGGATGAAATAGAAGTTGCCTCTTGGCAAATAGGGAAATCTGGGAGTATCATGCTCCCTTGATGCAAGTGTTAGAGCAGGTCTCATGGCTGCCAGGTAGGCTGCTGGCCAATCTTTTTGCTTAAGAAAGAAAACCTTTGTTAAGTCCTGATTAATTGGTTTTATTCCTCATTTTTAACAGTACCTTTTCAAATAAGCATGTGAATTCTTGTTCAAAGGATAGTGTTTGGGTGAATTTTGCTGATTTTTATTAATTAGTGGAGCTTTTTTTTTTTATTTTTAGATTCCAGAATGTTTGAGGGATAGTTATCCCAAACCTGATCAGCCCTGTTACCTGTATGTAATAGGAATGGTGTTAACGACTCCTCTACCTGATGAGCTCAACTTCAGGAGACGGAAGCTATATCCTCCTGAGGATACAACAAGATGTTTTGGCATATTGACAGCCAAACCGATACCTCAGGTAACTAATCTAGCTTTTTTCCTTACTCTACATGCCCTACAATCTGTCATTTTCCACTTACTCCCCACCCCCAGACTGAAGAATTGGAAGTGTCCTTAAGTACTGCTTGATATAAAGTAACCTCCAGAAAATAAGCAGTAATAGGCCAACCAGTCTAGCTACCACTTCATTTTCTGTCTTTAGTGATGTAACAGTCTCTTCTATTTTTTGCAAAAAATTTGGTTTACAATTTTATTTTTTATTGTTTTGCAGTGCCAAATTCAAAATGTTCCTCCTTTTGTATATGAGGTACGATAGCAATGGTGTACCAGCTATAGAGGAGGCTGCAGCACTACCTTATCTATATGAAAGCTGTGGTAACAAATCCTCTCAGCATTTCTAGTCTGCAGAAGGGGAACAAGTAGTCCATGTTAATTGAAATTGGCACCTCCTGGTTCAGAAAATTTTAATAGAAAAGCATTTACTGTGAATGAGACTCAGCTGAGGAAGATTTTTTCAAAATATATTTTCTGTTGTTCTCAGAAAATGACATTTCAGGAATATTGCTGGTTTTCTTCCACGTTTATTTCTTCGTAATGGAGAAGACTTGCATTTTTACTTAGTCTTACAGGAAGAAGATGTATAAAAATTAAGAAATCAGTCAATCTTTAAGCCTTCAAAACCTTATTGATAATTGAAGGTCATCAAAGGTCCAAATTCTGATCCAGCTTGCTTTTGGCAAGTGTTTCTTCAGCATCTAAACTAAACAACCACTACTCTGTAAAGGAATCCTACTCTGCATTTTTTCTTTTGATTTCTTTTGTGGGTGTTGGTTTTTTTTTTTTTTTTTTCTTATTTAGATTCCTCATTTTCCTGTGTATACTCGCTCTGGAGAGGTTACGATATCTATTGAGCTTAAGAAATCTGGTTTTACTCTGTCTCTACAAATGCTTGAGCTGATAACACGACTCCATCAGTATATTTTTTCACATATTCTTCGTCTTGAGAAACCTGCACTAGAGTTCAAACCCACAGAAGCTGATTCAGCCTATTGTGTTCTACCTCTTAATGTTGGTAAGAAGAGGGCTCTTGCTGGTTTATGTTAAATTTTAAGTGTTAGCTGTAGAAATAATATTATATATGGTAACTGACAAATTTTTACACTACAGTTTTGTTATTTCTTCACAATTCCAAATTTGTTTTAACTTGATGATTTAAGTTGATTTATAGTAGGTTTCAGCTGACTCTGTGAGGGTCTGAAATCAGATATATGTGTCTCCTTGGTAATTTTATTAAAATAATCAAATAAGTTGTATAGAATAAGGAAAAAAGTTTGATTTACAACTTCTCAGAAAAGTTAAGCCTGGAAGACTCTCCTCTGAATAACAGTTATGCATTTTCGTTTCTAAGTTGATGACTCCAGCACTTTGGACATTGACTTTAAGTTTATGGAAGACATTGAGAAATCTGAAGCGCGTACAGGCATTCCCAGTACACAGTATACAAAAGAAATGCCTTTTATTTTCAAGTTAGAAGATTACCAGGATGCGGTTATCATTCCACGGTAAGTACTGTATACATACATTAGGTATGTATCTATTTTATTTATATAGAATCATAGAATAGTTAGGGTTGGAAAGGACCTTAAGATCATCTAGTTCCAACCTCCCTGCCATGGGCAGGGAC
>JAOEHX010009396.1:0-10895 GCA_025448015.1 Bolborhynchus lineola | reverse complement strand
CTGCGGCTGCCCGGGGGCCCCGAAGCGATCTGGCAGCGCTGCCCCGTGTGGGGCGGCGGAGACGGTGAACCCCGACCCGCGGAACGGCTGCTCCCGCCGCGTCCACGGGTTCACCCAGCCGCTGTGTTTGCAGCTACGACATGGTGCACTACGGGCACTCGAACCAGCTGCGCCAGGCGCGGGCCATGGGCGATTACCTGATCGTCGGCGTCCACACAGACGGTAAGAGCTTGGCCCTCATGCTGCCGCGTCACCCCGAGAACGGACTCCCTGGCGCAGAGCGGGCGGACCCTCACCTCAAGGAGCAGCCTCCAAGGAGCGTCTCTTCCCTGGGCAAGGGAGGGCTCCCCCTTTCCCACTTTCTGGAGCAAGGGTTCAGTACCTCAGAGCTTTTGGGCTTTGTTGGAGGCGTGACCTGTGTTCTGTGCTGTAGAAACAACTGTACCGGCTGAAAATCAGTCTGGTTTTGCTGGTGCAAACTGCAGAGCTGATACTCCAAAGCACATCAGTGTGTGGAGAGAACTCGTTGTAGCCCATTGGGAAGTTGAGTACTAAAAACTAGTTCTTGTGTGCGAAGGCAGATTTTCAGTTGGTTTATGGATGCATATTTTCTAGCATGAAGCTGTTGTTTAACACGGGAATTTTCCCTTGGGGCTGCCAGGAGCGCCAGGTACCTCCAAGTAGTGTCTGGGTGCAGGGAGGCACCGGGGCCTTCCCAGGGAATTCCAGGGCCCTTGTTGCATGCTTAGGAAATTCAACTGAATTAAAGTCTTTTCTGGCCTAGCTGAGGGTTCCTCCTCTACCACAGACAGCTCCAAGCTGAGTATAAGCCCATGATGCGGTTCACCCACCCATGAGATGAGTGAGGCTCCTGTAGGAGAGCAGCTTCCTAGCTGTGGTACATGCTTCTAATGGGGCTTTTCTGTTTCTTGCTCAGAGGAGATTGCCAAGCACAAGGGCCCCCCTGTCTTTACACAGGAGGAGAGGTACAAAATGGTGCAAGCCATCAAGTGGGTGGATGAGATTGCTCCAGGAGCTCCCTATGTCACCACACTGGAAACCCTGGACAAGTATAACTGTGACTTCTGTGTGCACGGTGGTGAGTGATATTCTGAGGTGTTACATTAACACAGACCCTTTGGGGCTTCTGTGCTGTAGGCTGAGGAACGTGCTGGCCAGTGTGTACCTCGTGCAGGGATCTGCTTCCTGGCTCCTGGCCTGCTGTGGTGGGGAAACACGCTGTGTGCCAGGCTTAGCATGCTGGGCACCCCAGGGGTGGCCAGACCCTGCACTTTAAGCAGCGCTCTCAGTGACAGAGGCGACATGCTGTCAGACAGTTATCCTGAGGTTGCCCTTAGCACTAGTAGAAATATGTCAGAGATGAAGGTCATTTCCAAACCTTAAAGTGAGAAATGCTGTTAAAAGGTAAGTGCAGAAATACAGTCATGTTAATATCCACTTATCCTGGGATGAGATGAGATCTGGAAAGCTTCTCTCCCTTTATCCAGCTGATAAGCTGTTCAAGGGCTTAGCTGACCGTGTGGTCAAAGGCCCAGTTCCTATTGGGAACACTTTTCAGTTTACAGTCATTGAAGAGAACCTGTGTTCTGGGAAACATCCTTGCACTTGCACTCTGTCCCTTCCTGGGCCTGCTGCTTGTATTCATGCAGCCTCTGCCCTTCCCCCGCCCCTCGGACGGTGTTCCCTAGGTTTGATCAGGAGGAGTCTTTGCACTCATGTCACGGATCATTCCTCATCTGATTCCAGCACCTGCTGTCGATAAGCCAGGTATTTCATTAAGTGTACATAAATCATTAATCCTGTGCGAGACAGACGGGCTTTTTCATGTGGACAGGCTGATTATCAAATTCCTTGTTAACTCAGTTACATGTCCTGAACACGTTTGGGGTGCATGACCCTTCCTAGGCTTGGTGAGGGATTATGGCAGCAGAGCCATGCTCGTGGCCTTTGCTCTGGTTGCCCTGTGCTTATCCCCTCTGCCAAGTCACTCTGTACTTGTACCTGGGTGATGCCCTCATGCTGCAGCTTTGCCAGGTTGTGTTGATGCAAAGATAAGTTTTGCAATAGCTGAGCTTAACTGGGAGGGTGACAGACACAAACCCACTGTTTGTGCCCTCTCCTGGCATGCAGAGCACACTTGCAGCATGTCCTTGTGCCCCGATGTAAGGGTGTGGGGTTTAGGACTCCTCTGTCACCCATGAGCTGCCAGCGCCTTCTGTGAACAGACTGTTCTGCCAAATGAGAATGCGTTTTCACTTGTGAAGACTTTGTACTGTCACTGAGAGTAGGTGAGAGGTGGTTTTGTAGAGTGAGTTGGGAACTGTGGCAAAGACAAACCAGAGTTAGCTCTGAGGAAGGGTAGCTCGATGAGCCTGTACAAGTGTCATCCCTGCGGGAAGGAAATGGCTGTTGGAGGGCTGTTAAATTGGCTGAAAAGGTTGTATCATGAGCCAACAGCCAAAAGCAGTCCTGGGGATGTGAAGCTTAAGGTGCTTTTTGATAGGTTGATGGGAGCTGTTCCTTGTCATTCAGGCAGTAATTCAGTCCTGGCTGCTGCTGGTGTCACTGCAAGGGCAACCGGCTCTCATTTTTTGGGCTACGTACAGAACAGTGGGCTGGGTGGCTAGTGGTGGTCAGCATGCAGGAATATGCTTGTCTCCACAGATGGGGTGGTCCTTCAACCCCCGGCACTCCTGTGGGATGCAGGATGTATCCCCTGTGTACGCACAGGGGTTCAGTGCAGGAGCTGTGGTCTGGCCAATGTGCTGAACCTGTTCAGCTCCTGCCCTCAGAGCAGCTTCTGCGTAGTACGGTTTCGGTGCAGTCCTGAAGCTTTTCTCTCTCTGCAGACGACATCACCCTCACGATAGATGGCAAGGATACCTACGAGGAGGTGAAGGCTGCGGGGCGATACAGGTAACCTGCTGCTGCTCCTCTTCCTCCCCTGCTTTGGGCAGAGTTTTTGTGCCTTTGTGCCCTGAAGGGGATCAGATAAACCACAGCTATCCCCAGGTTACATTTTAATTTAGCTGTGATGTGTGCCAGAGCTTCAGTTGGTTCTACCACTGTGGCTCTGGGAAGTGTTGCAGACCGGCAGCTGGTGGGGCCTGCCTGGTCCTGCCAGAAGCTAGTTCTGGCCTCAGAGGGGGTTGGCTCTTCTGGGGAGCCTGTGTAAGGTAAGCTCTGCTCATGTGAGCAGTTATCGTGGGGTGAAGAGGATGCAGAGGCTCAGTGAATGGATGCTGTACTATATATGAAGAACAGGCAGAAGCACAGCCCCTGCTTTGGGTTTGGCAGGTGTTGTGTGGTAATGGTGGGAAAGGAAGAGGAACATGTTCCTGTGGCTTCTGCTTTATCTTCACTTGTCTCCCTGCAGGGAATGCAAACGCACCCAAGGTGTGTCCACCACTGACCTCGTTGGCCGCATGCTGCTCATGACTAAGGCTCACCACAGCAACATAGTGAGTCACAAGGCTTTGGGTGGGAGTTCGGAGTCCAGGGCATTTGCCAGCTCTTTCCTTTTGCTGTCCCAGATGGCAGTGGAGCTCCTGGGCCTGGCTCCTGGGTGCAAGGAGAACTGGCAAGCTGATTATGAGCAGTGGCAGCAAAACAACACGCTTATGTTTGCTTAAGCCTGCCTGAGATCACAGTGATCTCAGCCCGTGCTGCTTTGGAGGAGGGGGAGGTTGAGGGGTGGTGAAATCCTTGGTGATTGGTGTGGGAATCTGGGCATGTTATGGGCACTACAGGCTAGTCTGTGGCTTCCCCGGGCTTGAAGCTGCACTCTGCAGCCGCGTCGATCGTCAGCCCAGTGCTGCCAGAATTGGAAAGTCCTCTTCCTTCCCACTGAGCTGCATGCTTCTGCCTTCCGCTGTCTCTAGTCTGATCAGACCTCCCTCGAGTCTCTTCAGTTCACTGTGTGCTGGGTAGCTGATGTAGCCAAAGGAAAGTAAAGGAAATAGTCATATGGTGGTTAATGAGTGGACTCTCCTATACAACAGCAGGGACAAGACAAAGGACCAGTCTGGGGCCAAGGGAGATCTTCCAGTGTGCTGAGCTGTTAGATTGGCTTTGCTGGAATTCTGAAGCTCACCCCATGCCGTGGTGCAGTGCTCTGGCTGGTCACAGGGATCTGAGCCCATCTCCAGTGGAGTGCCTTTAGAAGGAGGAGGGACACTGTCCTCTTAGGGGCTTGCGTTGTTGTGGGAAGACTAGGATTGAAATGCTATCAGGTCTGCAGGTTGGGCAAGAGCCACTGTCACTGTGTGGTGCCAGGCGGGGATCAGATGAGGACACAATCTGACTCATGCTGGGACACGACTCTGGATATGAACTGGTTTGTCAGCATTCAGAGCCAGGGATCTGGTGTGCAGCCTGTGCCACCCACAACCATGTTGCTGGTCATGTGAGCTATGTGAGTGCTTAAACATTGTGACTTTATCTCCCTTCAGGATGAGGACCTAGACTATCGGAAACACACTGACAACTTTGGGAAGGTAACGTGAGTTCTGGTCGTGGATGTCTGGTTGTTGTCCTGTCCAAAAAGGATTCCAAATGTGCTTTTGGCATCAGTTGCAGGCTTGTTTCCCCCCAGTATTTAGTAGTAACCTCAGTAAGCATTTGCTGCTTGATAAAGGAGCTGCTGTAGTCGGTGAAATAGGTGTGGCTGTGCAGGGCCAGAGGGTGAAGTGTCCTTCAGTGATGCCATGGAGCTGCTGCACCCATTGAGCCTTTGCTGGTTTTCTGGCTTGTACGTTCTTAACCGCTGTTCTTTTGGGGCCCAAGTGCCTTCAGGGACAGCCCAGGGAGAGCCTCTGTGGATGCTGCTTTCAGTGCTCATGTTTGCAAACGTGTTGTATCAGGTCTGGGAAGTTTCTGTAGCATGCATGTGGCTGGCATGGGTGTGCTGCAGGATTCGTGTGCCTGGTGGAGCTGTCCTGGGTCCGGCTCAGGCTCTGGCTGCCTCTAAAGAGCTGTCAGCCCCCCTCTGTCCCTGGGTGTTGGATTGTGCCTGATTAACAAGCACTGGTACTTAAAGCTCGAGTAAGGCTCTTACTCACAGAGGGTTTGCTGGTTGGGCTGAGTCATCCTCTTTGTTCCCCACCAGGGTGGGGTGTTTGAGCAGGCATGAGGGGCCCGTTGCTGCAGCATGGCTGCTCCCTGGTGCCTGGATCACCAGGTTCCTGCATGGCCCTGCAGCTAAGCCCACTCTGCATGCTGCATGCGCCTGGCTTGCCCGCTCTCGCTGGGGTTGTCTTTGTTCTTACCAATCTCGTAGAGCCCACGCTTTAGGGCTCAGGCAGGGGCCCAAGTGGGTGACCTGGTGCCTGTTCCCAGATCCAATGTGCGGGGGGCTAAAACTCCATCCTCGGTTTCATGGCACTGGTATCGGCTCCTGCTGGAGGCAGGGGAAGGCTGGAGAGGAGCGATGGTAGGTTATGTGTTACTGAGCCTTGTCTCTCCTGGCAATCCAAACCTGCCCTGTTGCTTTCGTCCTTCTTGAGCTTTCTTCTCGGCATCTCCTGAGCCGGCTGTCAGGACCGATTTCCACCGTGTTTGACAGAGCAAAAAGGGCTTTTGAGATTGCTGAACTCTTTGGTGTCAGGAGTGTGGGAAGTCCAAGCTGCTGAGAATTGTGGTACTTGCAAATTGCCTGTGGGTGCATCTGTGTTGTCCAAACCCCGCCTGGAGCCTGGAAAGGAGACATGTGTGGGGTGTGTTTTCCCAGGGACCAAAGGGTCACAGTCCTTGGACGGGTGTCTCGCAGTTCCTACAGACGTCTCAGAAGATCATCCAGTTTGCATCGGGGAAGGAACCACAGCCCGGAGAGACCATCATCTACGTGGCTGGAGCCTTCGACCTGTTCCGTATCCTGGACTGTTTTGTCAGGAAAGCAGCAGTGGTCTTTCAGTTTAATGTTCTGAGGCGCCAGAGCAGGAGATTTGTCTTTTTTTTTTTTGTTTTCTTTCCGTTTCTTTTTCTCTCTCTGTTGCTGTGCAGGTGGGGGGGAGGCAGGATTCTCACTGCCTTAGTGGCAGGACTCTGCGAAGGGAGCTGTAGCTGCTGTAGAGAGGTTTGTGGCTGTTGGAGGATGGCAGGGAGACAGGCGGATGCTCTCCCTGCTCTAGTGATCACACTCCAGTCCCCCTGCGAAATGGCATCATGGCCCAAGCACCTGCCCGGGCCACCTGGAGCAGTCTCTGAGGCACTGAGCCAGAACAGCCAAACCAGGTAGAAGTTCTGGACAGAGGAAAGTTGAGTCCATGTGAGGTGGAGCTGGCAATGTCTGGCTTTTGCCCAGGACCTGTGGAGGGAGGAGGCGACTGGATATGGGCAATGAGTAATGCAGAAACCAAATCCATAGGATCTATGTCTCCCGCTGTGGTTTTTCAGTGTGTCTGTTTCTGTCGCCCTTTCCCTATTTTCTGTGTTAGTTTCAGTTCCTTAAAGTGTTCTACAGATATTGGGCACGTAGATTTCCTGGAGAAGGTTCACCAGCTGACAGAGAAACCCTACATCATCGCTGGGCTGCACTTCGATCAGGTCAGTGTATAATGCTGTCCGAAGACAGAGCGTCTTGGCCCCTGTTCTTTCTGTGCTCAGGAAGCTGGGAACAAGGTGTGTTGGCCAAAACAGGGTTTTCATGTTGGGAGAAAGCGAGAGGGAAAGGGGTTTCTTTGTCTCTCTTTAACTGTGCCTGGTGCTTTGCCCTAGGAAGTAAATCGCTACAAGGGGAAGAACTATCCCATCATGAACATCCATGAGAGAACACTCAGTGTGTTGGCCTGCAGGGTAAGTGCCTCTTGGGTTCGTGTCTCTGCACCATTCCAGAAATAGCCTGGAGCTCAGTGGTGTTCTCCTGTAGCCAACAACCTCACACAGGTTCTTTGGCGTGTGCAGGGGAAGCAGAGATGGGTCAGTTCAGACTGCCAGAGGTGCTGGTGTGCTCTCAAGAGGAGTCTCTGGGCTCCTCTTTTGTCCTGGCTAACCTGGGCTATTGAACTCCGTCACCTCTGGTTCAGCAAAGGCAGCAGGGAAGAAAATTCCTGGGAAAGAAATATGGGGAAGCCCAGAAGCATGTTCCCTGAGCTATAAACTTCTGGATTTGCTTTATATACTTTACCAGAAAACATATTCTGTAGTGGAACTAAAAGATGCTGTGTGACAAGCAGTGGCTGCTTAACCTGCTTCCCTGTTCCCTTGCTTGAGCTGCTCTCTCTCTAACTGGCTGATCTGCTTAAGGCTGTTCAGGAAGCAAGCTGGTCCCTGGTTTGGGGGTGTTCGTTTGTGGTTTTGGGGTGGGTGTGTTTGTTTTTTCCAAATCTGGACTCTTTACCTTGTTTTTCCTCTAGTATGTCTCAGAAGTGGTGATTGGAGCCCCCTACGCTGTCACTGCTGACCTGCTGGATCACTTCAGGGTGAGTCTTTGCATGTAGATGGACATGAAGATGTTGGGTGTGATGTGCTTGGGGAACTGAACTGGTGCAGGAAAACACAGGGGTGTAGAAGGGAGAAGGTCCATCTCAGCAGGGTTGCTGGGAACGCCAGATGCACCACCAAGGCTGGTACAGGAGGGGTGGCTTTGCTGATCTCCAAGCTATGCTGCAGTAGGTGCAATGGCAAGGGAGGTCCTTGTGCGTTTTTTGGGTGTTGTCAGCAGCTTTGTGTCCTTCTCTAGGTAACACTTGTGTGTCATGGGATGACAGAGGTGGTTCCAGACAAGGATGGTTCTGACCCATACAAGGTAAGGCACCAGCTGCTGTTGGCTGTGCTGCTTTGTCAGCATTGGATAGATGCAGCGTGGCTTCATGTTCCCGAGCTGGGAACTTTTATTGCAGAGGATGCTCCGAAGGGAGTGTGGTACAGGTGAGCCTGGTTTTCATCCACCCTTGAGGATGGCTGCTTGGGGCAAAGGTGTAAACAGCTCTGTTCTTGCAGTCCCTCTTTGGTTTGCCTGTTTCTGATGCCTTCACGGCAGAGTTGAGAAATCCTGTAGCCTTTGCTCTGTGTCAGTCCTGGGCAGCTCCCATACACATAAAGCTTTGCTTTCAGCAAGTATTTATCCTGCCTCATAGGAATCATTTTGTGTTGTGCCTGGCTGGGTCCCCTAGGACCTGCCATGGCTTCTGCTGAACATCCCCTGCTGAGCTGTAACCCCAGGGCCTGCGTGTCTCCCCAGCTCGGTCTGCTGTGTTTGTCCACAGGAACCGAAGAGACGTGGTATTTTCCAGCTCGTGGACAGTGGCAGCAACCTCACCACAGATCTCATTGTGGAGAGGATCATCAAGAACAGGTTGGCTTTTTTTATCTCCGTGTTCTGTCACATACTGTAATGACCAGCTTATGTGGGGACTATTGAATGGGATCAAACACAGAGAGGAGTAGTAACCTAAAGCCACAGAGTCAGTAACTGGTCCTTCATCTTCCATAGCTTGGGGAGGCTGCTTAGATGTGGATGTACTGGAGTGCACAGGAAAAGGAACATCTGAACTCTGCTGTGCCAGTGTGTGTCACAGTGTGTTTTACAGGTCCTTCTCTTCCAATGATAAAATTCCCTTGCTCTATTCCCAGGGGGAAGTAGCACATTGCTTCTTTCAGAGCTTTGCTGAGCCCTTTGCTTTCAGTGACCTTGGCTCAGTTGCTGGTAAATTTGGTTTCGGTGTTGTTAATTGGCTGTTCCAGGACAGGCCAAGCATGGAGCAGCAGTGTCTGCTGCTGGGCAGCAACAAGTGGTGTTTGCCCAGTGTGGGAGCCTGTGAAATGGTGGAAATGGTTGTGGAAAGCTCTGGATGCTGGCTCTTGAAAGCAGCTTGGGATGTTACTGGTGGTTTCTGAAGCACTCTTGAAGCAGAGTAGCAGGAGCTATGGTGCTTCCTTGCTGCAGGTGAAATAGGGATGCATGAGAATCTTACAGCATTTTGTGATTGATGCAGGCTGGAGTTTGAAGCTAGGAACCAGAAGAAGGAAGCAAAAGAGCTGGCTGTGCTGGAGGCCATGAGGAGACTGGAAGAGGAGAAGCACTAGGCCAGCAGAGAGCAGGTGTGTGGGTCGCAGAGCGCCGCAGCCTCACCTCTTGAGAGCAGACAAGCTCTTGGAGGGGACCCCTGGATGGGGACCCTGCTGCTGGTGCTCAGGGTGTGCTGTGTGCCTTCTCCTGGCCTAGCTCCTCCTCCACTAACTGCAGCCAGTGAAGCCAGAGCCTACTGCTGCTGCCCCGTTTCTCCTCGTCAGCCCCTTCCCAAGGCAGAGAGAACAGGAGAAAAAAAAAAGTTTCAAAGGTTTTAATTCTAACCCGTGTTTTAACCCCTTGATGTGCTTTTACTGCTGCCAGTTCTGGGTTTTAGCAGGAGGGAAACGGAGCAGCCCGCCCAGGCTCCAGCTTTGGCTGCCTGGGGTGGGGGAGTTGGGGATGGGCTGGTGTGTGAACAGTCACCCCAGGAATGGCCGCAGCTCCTCCTGCACTTGGGCAGGGCCGTGGGCCCCACACAGACACTAGCCCCATAGATGCTGCAGGTCCAGCTGGATCTGCTGTGCCCTGGGCCCCAGGTAGGGGCAGCAGCGCAAGGGGCAGGGGCACAGGCACCCCCAGGGGCTTCCTCCAAGACCTGGTGCTGTACAGCCCTGCTCAGAGCCTGGAGTCCACCCAAGGGCTTCCCAAAGGGAGGGGCTGGAATTTCAGCTGCACCCAGGGCTGTTTGTGACATGCAGCATGTGAGTCCCTGCACAGGGGTTGCAGGGCCTGAGGAGGACAGGGGCTGAGTCCCTTCCTGCCTCTGACATTCCAGGGTGCAGCAGTGGGTGCCCTGGGCCACACAGTCCTTCCACACCAGTTCTGTTGTCCTCTCTGATGTAAACTTTTGTTGCTGATCCATTAATAAAACATTAGAGTTCTGTGTTGGTATCTTTGGGCCCAAGGTGGGGTTGCAGAAAGGGGCCAGATCCTGGGCTGAAGCATCCCTGCTACGCTGGCTTTTTCTGGAGCTGTGCTGGGAGCCGGGCGAGGCTGCTGCAGCAGTACCAGCTCTTTGCCCTAGGGCAGTGCAACCTGGCTGCTGGGCACCTTGTGGTTGCTCCGGCGCAGGGACAGCTCTGGCAGGAGCCCTTTGTTCTCCCTGCGGGCATTTTTTGCTGAATTCATTAGAAATGGAACCAAACCGTGTGCGTGGAGCTGGCTTTGCTGTTTCGTGCTTTCTGGACAATGAGGTTACAGCATTCGCACTGGGAGGGTGTTCCGGCAGTTCGGTGGGGACGTAACCAGTGAGCAGCGGCGGGGCCCGGCCCTCCCGCGCCCAGCAGAGACGCTTCACCCCTCCACCCCCCCGCAAGCGGGTTCGCGGCGCAGTCATCTTCCCCCATCGCCGTCCCCGGAAGGACACCGGAGAGGTGCGAGGCAGCCGTACGTTTATTGAGCGCAGAGCACGGGGCGGGGAGCGCCCCCTCCCACCCCGTGCGCCGGCGCCGCCGTCACTCTTTGAACTTCCACTCCTGGCGGCACATGGGGCAGTGCTGCTGGACCTGCTGCGAGTTCAGCCACTTGAGGATGCAGTGCATGTGGAAGCAGTGCGAGCACTGCCCCCACACCAGCGGGCAGTCGTCCCCGGGCACTTTGCCTACGGCGCGGAGAGCGCGTCAGGGCGGCGCGGTGCGGCCCCTCCGCCCCGGCACTCACCGTCGGGGCAGCAGCCGTTGAACGCCATCCGGCCCGGCCCCCCCCGCGCGCACTCACAGTCGGGGCAGCAGCCGTTGAACGCCATCCGGCAGATGCCGCAGTTGTCGTCGTTCGCCACCCACAGCCACGACGCGACCCCATGCCAGCTCCGCACGCGCACCCGCATCGCCGCCGCCGCCGCCGCCGGGACGGAGCCGCCGCCGCT
>JAOEHX010009395.1:0-14813 GCA_025448015.1 Bolborhynchus lineola | reverse complement strand
TAAAATAAAATAAAATAAAATAAAATAAAATAAAATAAAATAAAATAAAATAAAATAAAATAAAATAAAATAAAGAATGGCAGACTGCCACGTGCAGGGCCTCACTTGGATGTTTCTGCAGTCTTGGAAGCTTGACTACCCTACATTCTTCTACAACTGGATATTGAGCTTGTTTGGAGGTTCTAGCAGGGGAGCACAGCTACCGTATACCCATGACCAATGAACGGTACCACCTGTATTAGGGAAGGTCATCCTCCTTAACAGAGTGTGCAGCTTCGGGAGGGATGCACATGGAGCAGTGAAGGAGGAAAGGGACACCCCCCAGCCAGCCAGATCAGCTGAATCAACCCTGGCAATCAACAGGGTGACTGATGTTGCAGCCAGATTGCCCTCACATCCTCACATTGTTCATTTATTTGAGTGATTTTTTTTGCAACCAGTTTTTGGTTTTCATTTATACATATTTTAATGGAGAAGTAGTTTCCAGTGTGATATTTCTGAATGAGAGAAAGACTGAATACCCTACATAGACAAGGAGGAGGGAAAGATTTAGTCTATATGCAAAGTTGATGGGACGTCATAGAATCATAGAATCAAGTAGGTGGAAAAGACCTTTGCGATCATCAACTCCAACCTTTACCCCAGGACTGCCAGGTCTACCACTAAACTCCAAAGCACCAAATGGACCAAATAGGTGAAATAAAGTATTAAAAAAACATGTTTGGGTTTTTTTTTTTTGGGGGGGGGATAATCTTCCATTTTCTCTAAGATACATAGAAGCAAAAGTTTGAAGGGAAGATGAGCAAGAGAGAAGTGTATCTCAGGTAGAGCAAAGAAGATAATCTTAAAGTGAAGCATATAGAAAAGCAGTTCTGTACCACTTCCAGAGGTGATAAGTTTGATTCCTGCATTTCATGCAGTGCTGCTCTGCAGGATTTTTGAGCACAGTGATTGAAAACCAATTGATCGATCTGTTTCCTATGAAGTAGAGAAGCAGAGGTGTAAAAGAGACTGTCCCAAGAGTTACTACACCATAGAGCCGGTGGTATTTCTGGTTTGGTATGTTACTTCCAGAAAAGATAATTTCATTATGAAAGAAGTCTATAAAATCTCCTTTTGCACACTAGCTTTTGAGCTTGGTAATACCAAGGGTACATATCTCTCTATTTGCCAGCCACAAATTCTATCTTCATTACAGAGTCATTGATTGTGTCCTGTGTCTTGTCTTTTCTCTCTTCTGACTAGAAAGGATTGATATTTGCCACTGGCAGAAATGTTCCTGCTCCCATAATGTTTCTTTCTGAATCATTCAAACCTAGAAGTTTTTGAATCATGTCCATACTTCCTGAAATTAGTCAAGCCGTATGTAAGCTATTTATGATTCCCATCCTTTTGGGATTTTAATGCTTTGTCATTAATTAGTAACAGAAATAAACATTTTAGATGTTTGCCAGAATTGTTACTACAATCGTGAGTGAGTCTAAAGATAAATTATAGTCGTGTAAAGTTGTTCTGACTACAGTCCAGTATTAACCAGTGGCAGATCTGGCTGGCACTGGCTAATCTGAGTACAGTGGAACCTATAGCCAAGTAAAAGCAGTCCAGTTTGCTACCTCTCATACCACTATGTAGCCTCTACAGAATGCTTTTTCTCAGTACATTTCAAGATGATTTACAAGGAAAAGTACTGCTCTCATTCACTTTGAAAAGGTAGTAAAGTTTATAAATGTATTGTGGTCATATATGGGTAACTTCTTCAAGAAGACATGCCAGTAAAACCCTCACCCATAAAATCTACCTAAAAACTTCATGAGCAACAGTTACTATCTATTTTTTACTAAAAGTACTGTCCAAGGCAGAAAATCACATCAGGAATACAGAAAGGTTGCTTTTGTAGCATCAGGAGGTTGGAACAACTTCAAATTAAAAAAAACCTGCAGTTGGCTTGCATAAAGCATACTTCATTTTAAAATGTTCTATTCCCTTTATTAATTCAGGTACTAATTCTGCTCTTATTTAATGCAAAACTAGGCACTTTGGATAAGACCAAGTAAAAGCAAAAGTCACTTTAACAGCTGAATGTTCCTCTTTCTTCTTGAAAAATTCATTAAAAAATGCCCAAAAGACTAAGCTGTTATTTGAAAATGGCAAACATTTGATTCTTCAGTTGGATAAATTATCTTATACTGAGGCAAGTCTCAAGTTAACTGCAGATTACACAAACTCACTGACAGAAGGCTATGACCGTTCCATTAACCAGGCTGTTGTGGTGTTTATTTTAGGCAATCTGTTTAATTTTCCTTGGCTTTCATTTTGATGTATTCAAGATCACAACCCTCCAATATGTGCAATTTAAGATTTCATTGCTGATGACAAGTTGAAATTGAAAATAAGTTTGTAAAATTACAGGTGTCAATACAGATAGAACAGAGCAGCGTAATTATTGACAGAGCAAATCCTTAAAGCCAGAAAAGAAATGAAATTGAAAATTAGCTGCAAAAGCAGGTATGTCTTTTGAGCTTTGCAGTCTCATGGATGGCTTCATCTTTAGAGCTGAGCTGCTAGCATCACAAATTGTTAATTCAGTATCAGCATTGTTATCAGTCCTTACGCATTTTGTGACCCTTGAATTAGCAATGGAGCTTTGTGAGATTAAGGAACCTGGAGGAACAGGGAGACTGTACCTTTTCTTTTTGATCAATTGATACAGAGTTCTATTCCTGTTCAGTTGTGCTCCTTGGGCAATCAGTTTTACAGGATCACTGCATTAACTCACAGATGGCAGCAAACTGTATGTAGCAAATCCATAAATAAGGCAGGGAAGTGCCTTATGTCTTCATGGGTAAAAAATTGTTGAAATTTGGCACCTCATTGAAAAAGAAAAGTTTTAAGATATCTTGTTTTGACTCTATGGAGTTATAAGATACTTCATTGACATGAAAAGAGGGAAATAAGGAAATTAAAGCAGTTGTGGTCTCCCTTTATGATAATCTGCACACTAAGGTGCAACCCTAACTGTTCTATGATTCTGAAGGGCTAGGGAGAAAAAAATACATGCTAGCAGCCATTTGTTGACATGACTGTACTTTGTACAAGCAAACATGCACTGCATTTGGGGCCAGAATAATAGGATAGTTAGGGTTGGAAAGGGTCCCTGCCACAAGCTGGGCCGCCTCACACTAGACCATGTCACCCAAGACTCCATCCAGCCTGGTTTTGAGTGCTACCAGGGATGGAGCATTTACCACTTCTTTGGGCAGCCTGTTCCAGTGCCTCACCACTCTCACAGTGAAGAACTTCTTTATATCCATCCTGAATTTTCCCTGTGTATGTTTGAGCCCATTACTGCTTGTCCTATTACTATATTCCCTGCTGAAGAGTCCCTCTCCAGCATCCTTGTAGAAAAAAGGCAGATTTCACGTCCTATCTGAAAGTCCTGCCCGAAAGGCTGGAAGGGATTTCTGTGTTTACTTGTGGCCAAGAAAGTCTTATGGATTTTCCCCAATGTGAGACTGCTCCAACAGAAAGAATTCCTCCTCTCAACATCCACAGCCTGCTTCATAACCAGAAAACAGGAGGCTGGGGTGGAACTTTAGTGTTCGCATTTGTGAAAATACTTATTCTTCTCTTACGCAGTAATTCTAGGATATTATTTTATTTCTCTTCCCCCCTTTGCTTTTGTAGTGGGGGAGTACAGTCTGCTTTTTAAGCTGAAATTTATTAGGAAATTTAAATCTCGAAAATGGATTAAATAAATGTATGGGTTTTTTTTTTTGTTTCTTGGAGGCTTTTTTTCTTTCAAATCTTGCCATTGCCCAAAAATGCTTCTCCTAGCTCCATTTTTAATTTTGAGGATTTTTTGGCCATGTTTTGGGTTATGCTGATCAGTATAGGATATGCAAAGAGTTATTGAGGTTCTTGTGCCTTTCTGGTACACTTGTAGCTGTTGCCAGGCTGTGCTGTATGGTTTCCTGTACTTTCAATATAAAAATGGCAACATTAATTTTGATTGAGACATAGCTTACTGAGACGCACCTTCTTCTATCCCATGTAGCTGTCATGTCTGTATATAGAACAGAAAGAACTACATGGGATGATAAAACACAATGTTTGTGGTAAACTTTGTTGAGTCAGTAGGTGTGACAAATCTAAACCACTTCTCTTCCATTCCAGTTATTTGGATGTCCCCTTGGTGTAGCAATGAGCAAGACTGTTGGAGCAATATGACTCGTGGAACTCAGACCACTGCTTCAGACAAAAATACAAACAGTTACTTCTGTCAGCAGCTCATGATGCTCCCCAGTTTACACCATGAACTTACTGAACTTACTGTGCTGTAAAGAAAAGCAATGGTTGTAGCTTGTAGTACAAAATGAGGACCCCCATGAAGGCAGTATATAGACAACTGATGAATTGGTACTCCACTGAGCCTCGTAACCTTCTTGCTACTCCCTCCTTTGTGGGTACTAAACTTGCCAGTTTTTCTCTCAGCATGTTCAGTAGCCTTTGAATATGAGAGCCCTCGTGGTTAGGTTACTGGGGATAGTGAGAAAGGCATAAAGACTTGTTTCCAATTACTTTTCTTCTGATGTCTATGTTATCTATAAATCTATGCACTTTGATTCAGTTGGAGAACGTATACTTTTAAGCTCTAAGGAAGAGCTAAACAACAAGAAAAAGGGTAATTCTTTTCCAACAAAAAGAACAAAAAACCCTTACAGGAGTTCCTTCTTAGTTTCCTTATTATGATCCAAACATACAGTATGGTAGTGTTAAGCAATGAAAGACTGTAGTACTGCAGCTACACCAGTCATGACCCAGGGATAAAAGAATTCTAACCTCAATTTTATAGTTGGGTTTGTGTATTTTTCTTTTTATGCATATATAAAGAGATACATACATAATATTTTATTATGTATGTAGGTCCCAGTTTGGGCTATTTCTAAAGGACAGTCAGAAACATCTAAGTCAGTTTAGCAATGACAAAAAAAGTGTGATCCAAGTGAACTCCAACAGAGGTCTTATTCTTTAGAGGAACCAGATTAGGTATGGACTTGAATAAATTCAAATTCAAACTCCATCAGCCTGTGGGAGTCTGTGAATGGCTCATCATGTATTCAAGACACACAGTTAGGTACAAATGCCAACCAGCAGAGCTGCAGTACAGAGATCAGATTCTTCTTCCATCTTAAAGCAGTGATTTCCTTTCTAAAAATACACTTAATAAAAAAAGCTGCAAAGACTGAGCACTTTGCTTTGTGAATTTTTCCTCATCTAATAGTTGGAGGTTTTCCTTCTTTCAGTTAAAGTACTGTCAGGATACCAAGGCTATGAGCAAGGAAAAAGAAACGGTTCACAAACAAATTGAAATGACGGAGAAAAATTCTAACCTGTTTTGACAGATAATAGCTTGCTGCTGTGGTCCAGCATTTACCCAATTTTTCCTTTCTAACTGGGTGAAATTAATTCTGTTGAGATGTCCTTTGAAGGTCTCCATGGAGGGAGGCTGGACTTTCCCACAGGAAAAGTGCATATTGTTTTGTTTCATGTTAAGCAAGATTTTCACACTAGCGGTGCACAGCACTGCCCATCACCTGTACCGTACTTTTACATAGGAGGCAAACCAAGCAGCTCTGAGTGCTGCAGCTGACAGCAGGAAATCTGGGGTAAATTTCAGAACAAAAGAAGGAAAATTAGCCTGATTTATTTATGCATTGAGCATGCTCCACGAGCTCTGTGCATCATGTGAGCTCTTGTTTCTAAGGAAACAACTCTGATGCTGAGCACATATTCTCTTATCATGAACTACAGGATTTTTTTTCATCCTCAGAGAATTTTTTTTAAGACATAAATATGAAATGATATGCTGCACTTGATTGGCATTAATTGCTATTTATGAAAACATCATTCTTAACATACGATCAGTTCTGTATAAGGGATTATAAATCTATGCTGAAATTAACTACAGTAAATATCTAGCACAGTCAAATTAATTTAATGATATTTGGGTTGGGATTGCCCCAGTTTACAAGGGAAAAGATGTTATACAATTGTGCCCCTAGATGGTGCTTTTACTTTGATTCCTTGCATTCTTTGAAAGGATCATTTGCATTATGGCTGATTTATCATTTAAAAAAAATAAAAGACAATCATAGTGTGACTATTCAAATTCTTCCACTTTCAGAAGCAGCTGCTTCCAGCAAACGTGTCTTGACCATCTTGAAATCGTACCTAAGGTACCAATGTGGTAATGATGAAAAGATGGCAACAAACCTAATAGAAAGGCTGGCACACACCTGAAGGAAGTTGTGCTTTTATCTATCAGTTATTGTCAGATTGCTAAACTAAAGAAAGGGTTTGCTGATTTACATTAGCTACAGAAGATACTAAGTACAATAATAAGGGTACTCTTGAAGGGTTCTCTGTCCCTATTGGTTAGTAAGCTAACCATGAACTAAGCCTGAAGTCTGTGAAAGGCTAGGTTTATGGTGTTAAAACTTGTTTAAATATCATTCTAATGAAGGTGGGTAAGTTGCCTATTGAGTTGGACTAAGCTATGGATGATGGGGTTTCATTTATTTGTTTCCAGCTCTAGTGTTTTGTTTGTGTGAGCATCACCGGTACAATAAATGATAGGATTAAATCCTCCGCAGAGTATCAAATTAAATTGGAACAAAGGTGAAGAAATACGCTGAAACAAACAGAAAGTGCAAATAAACCTTAATAAGTGTATAAATCTGAAAAAAGAGACAAATAAAGATAATTTTTAATTTCTGTCGTTAGAACTACTTTTAGGAGGGCTCTGATATATCCAGGTACATCCTCTTTTTAACAGAGGATGTGTTTACACACTGGAAACAAAGATTCAGGAGATCAGCCAAACACCAAGACAGAAGTATAGTAACCAAACAATTAGGAATTTTTCTGTACAGAGGTACACAGAAACTGGGATGCCTTTCACCATACCTCCCTTCTCATTGTAACTGGTTTGGCTTAAAGAAGTTTCTGCCTGAACCATGTTTCTGTTCAGCAAGTGCAGCTTGCAGTTCTGACAGCTCTTTGTATGGCCCTAGAGGTAAAGATACTCCTAATAGTTAGCATCATGTGATAGAAAATATGGTCAGAGCACTAGAGATAAGAAGTGGTACTTTGATGTTACCACACATGGGCAGCCAAATACCACTTTTAGGCATAATAGGTACCATAACTTACAAGAGAAACGGAGTTAAACGTATTCAGATCTAGAGGTAGCCTTGCCAGTCCTGTAAGGTTAACCCTGAAGGAAAAAAGTGTGCTGTATTTTCAGCAATTCAGCCCTAAGAGAAGTGTTAGTGAGCAAGCACAGAGCCCCTTCCAACTGGATGGCCAGTGCTCGGAATTAAATGCAAAGAGAAATGTATGATACAGACTGGAAATTTTGGGGTATCTGCAACCAGCAACAGAATGAGCAGTAAAGTAGGCCACCACCTCATTTGCAAAACCAGTCTGGCATCTCTGTGTGAAAGGACAGATAAAGCCATTTCATTTCTGCTCAGCCTGAGCTTCATTGAAACCTTCTGAGTTTCACCAAATTCTGCAACACTTGGACAGGATACAGAAGGCAGCCACAGTGAAATGATGGGTTTGGTAGGTTGAGCCTTTTTATGTAACAGTGTAAAGCCAACTCAACTGATTTCTATTTTGGCTGTAAAATCAGGACTATCTCTTAAAGGAGCCTCACAATAATAAAATTACCATAACTAGAACATTTCTAATAACCCATTACTAAACACCAACAAGAATTGATTGGGACACATGAGCCAGGCTGATAACAACACATTTACTGCTGTGAAGAGGGTACCGTACCTACTTGGAGCTGATTTAGGTCTGTTTTAACATCTATACCAAAAAATACCTTTTTAGATTCCCAGGATAGTTTCAGCAGAAGGGGTTTTTTTGCTGCCTTTAAGTTTGTTTTTCTTGTCCTCCTTTCCTTTTATCTTTAGGAGAGTATTTCCTGGTCATTTCGGGTAGTGTGGTTTTTACAGCAGCAGGGATTTTAATAGGCTAAGCTGGTTATGTTTGCATGTTAAATGAACATCAGTTCTTCTGTCATGTTAAAAATAAAACAAGATATTGCATGCCTTGTAGACATATTTAGTTTGTAGTTTTCAATTCTTGTAGCCTTTAGCCTTAAATTATCTCTCTTTCTTATTAGTCTAAGGAAGATGAATACTGCACAAGAGGCTATTAAATAAGTGGGTATCTGTCAAGCCTTATAGTGAATTTCCATTTTTGTAAGTGGTATTCTATTGTCTATCATTTGACTGCAAATGCTTCCTGGCTTATCTCCAATTTGAAAGCTGATATTGTAGTCAGAATGAACTGGCCCCTATTAACTAGCAGTCACGGAAGAAGTGAATTATGCCTGTGCTTTAGGGAAGGGACATATAAGTCACAGGACTTAAGCATGTAATTTCCTTTAAACATACACTTCATTTGTCATTCTGTGTGAAGATGTTTGCCTGAATTAGGATCTAAGTAGGCCATGTAGTTAAATGTGTTTCTACTCTGAGAAGAGAATCTCTCAACAAATTCACACGTGCTTTAAGACAGATGATGATGAAGGCTACAAATTTTTTTACAAAGAAAGTTTTGGTTTATTATTTGCCTTTCATAAGCAGAGAAAAACATATACAAAATGAGAATGTCTCTGCAGAGGTTTACAGACAAAACTATTCGTCTTGTTCATATGATTTTACTGGTGGCTGGAAGTGAGAATGAGCCCTAGCAGTAGAGGCACCCCAAAATTCAATTGGGTGTTAAAAGGCCTGGAAAACTTCACATGAAAGGAAAACTGAACTGAACAGTAATTTTTCAAGTTGAAACCGCCAACAGATTGTTTCATCTGAATACATATTAGAAAGTCAACGGGGGTAATTTGTTCTTTTTCCAGGAATTAAGGGCATCTTAAGACCAAACCCAGGTCAAGCGTCCATCCCTTCATGTTGAGTTGCATGCTCTCTTCATTGATTAATCTGCTAGAAAGGGATGGTTTTATGGGCTTTTGCTATAAATTCCTTCCCATTTCTTGCAATTTAAAATAGAGTAAAAAGGGTTCAACATTGATACTTACGTATATATTACACATTTAAAAAATGAATTGGAAGAGGAAAATGGTTTATGCAGGGGCTTAGAAATCAGAAAACCCTTTGAAGTTTGAAGCCTTTTTACAGCTTTTATTCTGCTTACAAACTCAAAAAATAGATACCTGCAGACTGCTAACTCCACAGAAAACCTCAGACTTTCTGGGATAAAGTGTTTCTGCTCAAAACTGATTTTGTGGAGAAATTTAAACATCACATTACCTGGGTACAGTGTAATACTAGAAAAAATATTTTATTTCCTTTAGAAAGCCTTATGCATGGATGTAACACCATAAAGGCTGAACTTAAACCTAAAACTCTCTACTTCTACAGCATATATTTTGTTTTGTCTCTCTTCTGATATACAACTGTACTTAAAAGCTGGAAGAACAAAACACTAGCCCAAGTATCTGAAATCTAAAATAAACATTATTAAGCAACAGGAAAAGAACTGCTTATTCTTGCGAGGAAATGAAAGAATAAGCATTCTAAAAGATAATATCTGTACTTAAGAACTTTGATCAATTTTGCTACTACTGATCACTTCTTTTTTCGGCACCAATGACAACAGAATTGTTCCAGGTTTACAGTATTACCAACATCAAACTATTTTCATTTAAATTCTACAAAAACCCTCTGTCTAAAGGATGAACCTGTTGAGGGTTACCTTGAATGGGGCCTCAATCTCTAGACTATCCAGTCTGGAAGAACATACTGAACCTGGATTGATTTGAAAATCTAGAGACTGCATGGGAAAACTGACAGGAAAACAGTGTTCCAAAGCAATCCTCCTGTAAAAGTCTGTAAGTTTTGGACATTGATCTTGTAGAAAGATGCTAATTCATTTTGTGTGTCTATTTTGAAGAAATAAAAGAATATGGGAAAAGTAAATTGACATTTGTTGCATATAAATAATTTGTCATCATGAATAGTGACAAAAGCCTAGAGACCCAGCACATCCCAAGATCATAGTATCATAGAATAGTTAGTGTTGGAAAGGACCTTAAGATGACCTAGTTCCAACTCCTTTGTCATGGGCAGGGACACTTCACACTTAACACCTCACACTAAACCATGTCACGCAAGGCTATGTTCAACTTGGCCTTGAACACCACCAGGGATGAAGCAGTCACAACTTCCTTAGGGCAACCCATTCCAGTGCCTAACCAACCTCACAGTAAAGAACGTCCTCCTTATATCCAATCTAAACTTTCCGTTTTAATTGTTACCCTTTGTCCTATCCCTACAGTCCTAATGAAGAGTTCCTCCCCAGCATCCTTATAGGCCTCTTCAGATACTGGAAAGCTGCTATGAGCTGCTTTCTCTTCTCCAGGCTGAACAGCCCCAACTTTCTCTGTCTGTCTTCACATGGGAGGTGCTCCAGACGAGATCTTTCTTTGTAAGCAATAGCACTCCTACCAAATTCTGCTTTCCAAGTCTTTTTGTCAGAGTTGAATTCCATGTCAAGAGACTTCAAGAATATCTTGTTGTGGTGTACGCATCATAAAATCATCATAGAATCATAGAATGGTTGGGTTGGAAAGGACCTGAACATCATCCAGTTCCATCCCCTTGCCATGGGCAGGGACACTTCGCACTGGACAATGTCACCCAAGGATCTGTCCAACCTGGCCTTGAACACTGCCAGTAGTGCAGTTAACCATCATTCACTGGACTTTTGCTATTGCCCTTATAAACTCCATATACACACAATTTTCACCAAAAACCTCTCATCTGAGGGAACAAAAAAATCCAGTATTTCCTGAAAATCAAACCAAAACAAACCCGAAACCCACTGAACAAACCCAAACACCCTCCCCCTGCTTGCAAAATCCTCACTTTCTGCTTTTACCTGCTTCTACAGGCTAGTCTCCAAGGAAAAGAGATATAACACAAAGTAAATCTAAATGTTGCAGCAGGCTTTTGATCAATTAATTTTGGAGCCCCTGGGATGTACTAGAAGTTGTTTCTTTTCTGTTCAGAGCACAGTTCAGCAGTCTGGTAGCTGAATGTTTTGCTGCCTCTTGGCTTTGTCATCTCTTGCACTTCACTGGGGGCAATTATAATAGAACTGGAAATGTAAACATGGTGACATGATCATTTATTAACAAAGAGAGTGGGTTTAGTGCTGAAATGAGAAAAAATGTTCTATTTAAATTCTAGCTATGGGCATTATCAGTATTTTTCAAAGGGAAATCAGCCCAAAATATCAAGATCAATGGGACTTTGTGTCTCCATAGTATCATCATTTCACTAACACTTAGAAAAATGAATGAAGAGGTTAACATAGATTTCTCTATCTTCACCCAAACTGACTGAACCAATTGCACTGTTTTATTGCCTTGTGCATGTAGCCAAGAATTATAGGAACATTTAGGAATATCCAGAATTTTTAAGACTCCTAGAAAATATTTTGAGAAAGCAAGCTGCAGACCCATCACTGCACAGTTTGCAACCCCTGAGTCAGACTTCGTCTTAACTAACGTATTCTGATACAGCACTTCTTATTGAAAGCTAGAACTTGCCCAAAATGCCACCTTGGTGAACTCTTTCTATAAAAATTATTCACTTTGAAATTACCACTTCACTTTGTACCTTGATAGTAACAGCTTTGAATGGGGCCTTACAGTATAAAATACCCAGAGTTTAACATCAAGAACCATTCTTCAGGAGTTTCATGTCACTCTGGAAGAAGTTATCAATTGGAGCTTCTGTTATCCACTACAATCGTTGTATTAGCCTTGAAATACATCTGTCTGTGTGGTCATACATAGCGGCAAAACAGGATCCAGATAAATCCCAGCTCTAGAATTCCCACATTACTAATGACATTCTGATTGTACTGCTGAGGTTGGCTGGAGTTCTTAAGGCATGAAATTGCCTCCCTGCCAGACTGTGGCAATGGTTTTAATCTTCTCATTAATTTAACAGATGAAACAGGTCACAAATGAAATATGGTCAAAACCACAATCTTAAATATACCTGGTAATTAACCATATAATCAGTGTAATGTTATCAGCTATTGCTATCAAGACTGCCTTAGGTGTTATCGATTACGTACCAGTGCCCTTGAGTGTATATTACTTTCTGTAAGAGTATCTCATGTTAGTATTTTTAATAGCTAATTTGCTCTGGAGAATGAGAATAGGCTTTGGATCTCACTTCACTCCATATCCAGACATCCATAATGCTCTGTGTGCAGCTGGATTTCAATACCACTATAGCTTTGGAGGAAGTTTTTCTGGTATTTTTGGATTTAGATCTTCTCTTGGGGATTGTAATTGAATGATCTTAAAAGTCCCTTCCAACCCAACCCATTCCATGATCTGTGATCTCAGACATGCTTTGGAACTTTGCTTTGTGTTCTTTAAAAAGTTGCATTTTCAAAATGATCACTCTTTCAAGACTTCTGTATCATCAAGGTCTAAATCCAGGCATGACAAACTTTATCTGAATTGAAAAAGTAAAGGCAAAAGTAAAAAAAAACAGACATCAATTTCTATTCCAAATACTTTCAGAAATCAGAGATAAATAAAATACAATGTTTTTCTTTGGGACTTCTTTTGAAGCATCACTGGAGTAACTTACTGTCTTTTTCTGAAACATATGTGTGCCTTCAGAATCTAAAACATATTTCAGAAGTCTGTGTAAATATGCTTTTGGCATGTAACCCTTAGAAATTGGAAACACCAGAGGTAGCAATTTCTCTTTAAATAGGAAGAGTACAGAGGCCAACATCTCAAGCAGACAGGAGCTACCAAAATGTACTTTGCCGTTTCCAGTTAGCATAAGGTATCCCAGAAGGCTCTTCTCCGGAATTTCAGAAGCACCTGAAGACAGCTACATTCTGGCTTCTAATGCATCATGCAGGATGAAATAGGACCTCCTGTGAAGCTTGTTCATTTCTTTAGACATCACAGTAACATTCCTCCAGACTATTTCCAGCACAACTTCTCAAAGCTAATGGTTAGGCAGAACGCCTTTTATTAGACTTTTTGATGGTCTAGGGTGACACTATGTGGCTAAGCCGAGCAGTGAAATAGCAATTGCAAGTTATCTCTTGGAATAACTCATAAGGAAAATCTAACTTCTTAATTCTAATGCTAAACAGACAAGGTTAGAGCACATCAGGTTTTGTTAATATCATATGAAGTGGTATCTGAACTTTTTGCTCCTAGCTGTAACATTCAAAGTATCACTTGACGTAAGTATATGCTACAATGAAAGAAATTATTACACTGAAAATAGACTCTGCCTTAGATGGGATAGAAGAGTTAGGCTGTGGTCTAACCCTTTTAGAAAGGAAAAAAATACCTGTAGATAATTGTTCTCTCTGCCTCAGCTGTGTGTCGCCAAGTCTGTTAGAAACAAAGAACAGGCAATATTCCTAGTCCAATATCTTCATCTCTTTCCTGTTGCCTTGAAGTTAATTTTCTTTCATTTGGTGCTGTCTCCCCACCCTTTCCCGCATTTCATTCTTTCCCTGGAAGGACTGATTTGGTCTCATCCATCTGTATGGATGTGGACAGTCACAATCTAATTCTGCAAATAATACCACACCTCTGTATTTGCATAGATACATGTCAAGCTACTTTATCCCTACAGTTCATGGCTGGCCATACACATTTGGGTGGCAGTCTGTTTCAGCTCATATCTTGAATGCATGTCACTCATAATTCCACAGATTGCAAGAAGGCTTCACTGGTTCCACCTCATGACAATTCAAAGTCATCAGTTTGTGAACTTAGCCCATGTCCAAGGAAAACTCCCTTTTACATGGATCAACATAAGAATGTCAGTTCCTATTTAAAGCTTTTCAGCATGCACCAGCATATCAATTGGGAAAACCAGTCTGAGTGTGACATACTGCATGGCACCCTCCAAGTGTCTCAACCTGACAAATAACCATCACTTTAAACAGCCTCAGTCCTTATCTTGCTATGAAAGCAAGTCTCTTTAATAGTTCTTCAGATACAACTCCATTTTCAGGTATCCACCTGTAAAATTTAGAGTAGGAAACAGTTTGAGCCTGCTACATCGTCCAGATATCATCTATTGCAGTGGTAATAAATGAGGACTTTAATAATTAGTTCAAGCAGTTTCATATAATCTTACAATCAGATCCTGCTTTTCCTTCCTGCAACCCCACTTCTTGATTTGAACTTAAAGTGAGGCAATCATAATAGCATTTATACTTCTTTGGTGCAGTTTCTCCAAAGGTTTGTCCAGGCCTCTTCCCAATTTGCTGTAGTGTTTCCCTCAGAACCAGCATCAGCCTGTTTGGAATTCAGAGACTGTCCTAAGACAGATTGTCCCCTCAGCTGCTGCACTTGGCCTATATTTACACTCACATCTAATATTACTTCCAGAAATGGACCTC
The DNA here is from genome assembly GCA_025448015.1 of Bolborhynchus lineola. Lineage (NCBI taxonomy): Eukaryota > Metazoa > Chordata > Aves > Psittaciformes > Psittacidae > Bolborhynchus > Bolborhynchus lineola. The sequence continues at coordinate 308 of JAOEHX010009395.1, read as the reverse complement.
TTTTTTTGTCCCTTCATAGTGTTTTTGTACAACAACATCTACCAGATCCACTGAAGCAGAGCAACAACTTCAAAAGCCAATAAATCAGCATCGTGACGAGTGGCTATTAATCCTGTCGTTATCCCAACCTTTCGTGCCCCACGTTGGGAGCCAAAAAGAACTGTCGTGGTTTAGGCCGTAAATCAGCCACGCAGTTTGCTACATGGGGAATCGAAAGGATGCAACTCCCATAGGTTGAGATAAGAACAGTTTACTAACTAAGGTATAACACAAATCACTACTGCTACCACCAATAATAATAATGACAA
>JAOEHX010009394.1:0-27767 GCA_025448015.1 Bolborhynchus lineola | reverse complement strand
ACATTGGTGTTATCAGCACTGTTCCCAGGCCGAAAGTCAAAAACACAGTGCTGCACCAGCTACCAAGAAGGAGAAAATGACTGCTACTGCTGAACCCATGACAGTCCTGTCTCTGCTTCCTCCCGGCTTCCTCTCCTCCCTGGCAGAGCATGAAGCTCAGAAAGTCCTCGGTCAGAGTAAATATTACTGAGCAGCGACTAAAAACATCGCTGTTACCAGCGTTGTTCCCAGGCTGAAAGTAAAAACCACAGTGCTGCACCAGCGACTAAGGAGAAAGATGACTGCTACTGCTGAACCCAGGACAAAACCCCATTCCTAAACACACACCTGATGTTTCAATAAGAGATTTTTGTATTGACCCTTTTGCCTTAGTTAATCTGTCTAAGCCATCACTGTTTTTCAGTGGACCCAGTCTTGATTCTTGATTTTTTCTCACTCTCTTGCCCTTGGTTTAACACTAAATAAAATCACTGATACCAGCAAATTTGTACCAGTCTAAGTAAGAAGGAGAGATAGAACAAGTGAGCAAAGTCAAAATCCAAAGCTACTGTTTCTGGTAGACTTATGTTTTGGGTGCCTGTACAGAAGTGGATTCTGAGTCTTGCTCCACTCTATACTGTCTTGCTGGAACAGAAGCAAGCATAGATTGCCTTTAGTCCTTCTGCTCAGGCCAACCACCTTATAATTAGGGGTATTCCTTCCTTGCATCTCCCATTACTTTAGTGACGTTAAACCTGTCTGTCACCTTTAGAAAGTTCCATTCTTCATTTAGCTGTGGCTTAATTTGTTATCCTTTAGATTTATGAGGAGAAGAAGATTTTGGTGATTAAGGTAATATCTCTTATGTGCCGAAAGACCAGGATTTAATTCATTGCCCGGCCATAGCCTCTTGGTTTTTTGAAACACAAGGTGCTTATCCTTGTATACTTTCCACATACCTTTAGCAGCTAGAACTATCCAGAGGGCCAACATCTTCAGTCAGTGAGGAAGGAAGGTCATGACCAAAAGCCAGTGGAATCTCCTGAAGATTTGTTTCTTTCCAATGTCTCTAGAAGGAGTAGGAGTGCCTGACTCAGCTCAGACTCTTAATTTGGGGTACCTAATAGTATCCTGGGAATACAAGTCTTAAGCTGTCTATGAACAAGTTTCCTATCTATACAATTGGAAAAACAGCACTTTCCTTTAAGAGGTCTTACAAAGGTACACTAAAGGCTGTAAAACTGAACGTTATCAAAGATTTTCTTTCAAAGATTTGTGAATCCTGCGATGCACTTCTTGGAATACAGCCTACAGAACTTAACTGCTTGTTAATTTTTCTTGTAGTTTCTCAGTGTTCCTTGACTCTACCTTTAACTATATTTGATGATTTTTCTCTCATTCTGCAGCAGAAATACGAGACGAAATTATTCTGAGTGAACCAGCTCCTCCAACTCCCTCCCCAGTGCCGTTCTCCCCAGCTAAATCAGCCACCTCAGTGGAAGTGCCCTCTGCCCCCTCACTCATCAGCAATCAGTCCCCAGAGTACAGTGGAATAGCAGCTACAACAGGTAGGTAGGTTTATGGAAGCTGGATCTGCTTGAACATGGTTCTTGCACTTGGTTACCTGAAACTGAGCCTGAGAACATGATGTGCTTGCTTTCAAGAGATGAGAAGCCTTCTCGAACAGAAATCTGTTTAAAGTATCAGTTATGACTTCACTGTATCTAAACATGATGTGCAGTCTAACAGGAAAATGATCTGATGTTTGGACATTTTATACACTTCAAGGAAACGTGTCAGATATTTTAAGGTTCAGTGAGGTTTTCAAAATCCTGAACCACCTGCGGTTCAGGAATTCCTAGTGGCTAAAATGGGAACTGTATATCTTTCCATATATTTGAGACTCAAATATGTCTAAATAGAAGTGCAAGTTTCCCTCGGGAATGTTTTACACATCATTGATAACTTTCATATTTCATGCAGTAGGAACTGCATGTCTGAAGTCTATTTTCAGTTGCACACTCTATATGCCAGCTTATGAAGTAGCTGTATTCTGGTGCAGAGACTACTTCAGAGACTGTTTAACCCACAGGTTAAAAAAATCTGTGCTTAAAGGTATTCAACTTGTGGGCAGGATTGACAGAAAAGAGCAAGCAAACGTAAAAGAGGAAGTAACTGTCTTCTTGTTTGGTCTGTATAAATGGGCAATTATCACCTGTAATCTAATGTGAAACTTACTAATTACCTTGTGGATATGGGCAGGACATTCTGTCTGTATGGTCAAAAGACAGTGTTTTCTTAACTTACGGAAAAGAAAGCAGAAATGTGAATGACTTTCAGACAGTGAAATTCCGGCTTTGCTTCTCAGTGAAAAGAGTGTATAATCAGAATGTATAAATGAATGTGAAAAGAGTGTAAAATCAGAAACGATCACTTTTGTTGCATACTAGAAAAGTTATAAAACCTTCTTGAAAAAATGTCAGAAAGTGATGATTTACCACACTGGGGAATTTGGCAATGGCTAAATCTTTCTGACAAATGTTCTTCCTGTTTTAAAGACGCCACAGGGGAGCACAATGTAGAGTTGTGGTGGGAAGAGACTTAAGAACATTCATCCCTTCTTCAAAACTAAAGGTTTTATCACTTTTGGAGAAAATACAGTATTTAGGAGGGAAATAGGATGGTATTATCCCCAGATCAGTAAGACAAGAAGCACATGATTCCTAGATATTGCAGGTGAGCACACTGCTCTAGATCAGGCAATGGTGGAGGTGGTGTACGTGTTTAAGGCTTGTTGAAACTTTGATTTTGTGGGCAACTTGATCCAATAGGATTGTTGTGATGTTATAACCAGAACTTTCTACGATGCAGAACTGTACTCAGAAGTAAAAGGCACAGTAGGGAACTGTACTCTCCAGTGGCATTGGCAGAAATGGAGAATTGAAGGACTTGTGCTTAGGCTGCAGAGACTGTAACTCGGTATGACTATCATAATTATCAACCAAAAGCTTATTCCATAGTTATACAGTAGCCTTTGTCAGCTATCCGAGCTTCCACCTTCAGCTTACTTGACATAAGTGCTGATCTGGGCAGACCTGGGAACTGCATGGGTCTTATGCAACCCCCCTGAGTCCCACCAGTAATGCAAGGGAATGGACTCACAAAAACATTAAAAATTAGATTTGATTATGAGCCTTTTTGTTTTCATGTTATTATTTTATTATAGTCTCTTTTATTCTCCCCCTCTATTTTTTTATGTCTTGGTAAGGCCCAAGTCTGCTAGTGTGAAGTTTCAAGCCAGAAACAGGATCATCTGGGAACAATGGTTGAAGGACGTACTCCCACAGTACAGGCAGTAGAACTTGATGTAGCTGTTCCCATGACAGAAGTTCTTAGGCAAGAAATCTATTTCTGATTATTTTAGCTCTCTGTTTGTTCCAGCTTTTCATTTTTAGGTTGTTTCAAAAAACTTTAGTTTCACTGAATTGGATTTTATTCTTATGGTCTGGTATAGTCTCACTTTTGTGAATGTGAAAAGAATTTTTGCCTTGCAACAGCCAAATTTGTCAATGCAAGTAGTGGTCAAAATGAAATACAAGTATGTGGCTATTTTGTGGTCTAAATTTGGGCTATTAGTTGTACCTCCATTTTCCATATTCATCGTGTAGATGAACTGATCAGCTTTTTAGTTTGCTAATCATTAACAACTGTGTTTCAGCTATAGGAAATCACTGTCCTTTAAAATGGAAGTGCTGAAGATGTACTACATCAAACCATTCCACATACAGATTTGTGGCATTAATATATACAGTCTTTTAGAAGAGGAATCTCTGTTCTGGAGAGATATATTTAAAGTACACTCTATTGATTTCCTTATGTGTCTTTTATGAGGCAAATGTAAAAGTCTGCAAATGTTTTGCAGATTGTGAGAACTAGGTCTATGGGTTACCGCTAGCTTTCAATTCCCTAATTTAAGGCATCATTAATTCTTTCTTGTTTGCGGCATTAGCAATAAAAGTTAACTATTAAACTTGCATTTTAACCTTTTTGCCTTCAGTCGATGGTCAGTATAAAACCATCAAATTACACTGTTGCAATTACATGATACTGAGCAAAAGAAAAATAAATCCCGTCCATTCTGTGGATAGATAAATCCTATCTATTCTGTAGCAGAACATCTGGCATGGCTCAGCTAACATTGTATTTAAAACTTTTTGTTAAGTTATGAGACATTTAAAGGATAATTAGTCTCCATCCTTTCTAAATCACAAAGGTCAGATTAATGATTGTCCAAACTGCAACAATATTGTAATAAAAGTAATAGCTATATGGCTGACTATTCTATTCTTTCTTAAAGCCCCTCCTAAAGCTGTGATTACTCATTTGCCAATGCAATGGCTTTTAGACAACCTAAAATGAACTCTGAATTGTAAGTAGTTCCTAGTACGTTAGTAAACTTTAATTTCAAGAAACGTCTGTGTGATATAAGTCTTCAGGGCAGCAATGGTCATTTAAGGTCACTGTTTTTCCCAGTCTAGGCTGGTATTAAAGTTCTGGGAATCTGGCACAGGAGGTACTTGTACAGCACTATCACTTCTCATATTTGTGTGTGTAAGTAAAACAAATTTCTATTTTCTTCCTAAAGCTTCATCTCCTGGACTTACATGAGTATATAAGAACATCAGCTCTTGTTCAACAATCAGTTTAAATCTCGTAGCTGCAGAGTGTAAAAGTCAAAGATTCCAATTTCAAAAGGCAATTTTCCTCTTCAAAATGGAAGGGTTTGTAGTTTTTTTTATAAAGCTGATAGTTCAGTAATCTCTTCATTGTGTGGGGGCAGATTGGGGGTCTGACTACAGATATCTGATTGCTTGAGGTTGACAGCACCACTTTTACTAGCAGAGATAATGCACAGTGTTTATGAGTGTCTTGCTTGTACCTAGGTGGTCATTTGCACCATCATGAAGCAAAGATAGAATGCAGCATCACGAAGAAACTTTTGTTTCTTTCTGCAGTGATATACATGATGGCACCAATAACAACAGGAATGTTGTTGGACTGATATCAGTTTCGTTTACATTTGGCTCTCCTACAGGTTAGATAGGCTCTTGGTTAGTATCCTCAAAATCAATATTTTCATTAAAAAGGAAAAGAAGGAGGAGTGATACAAAATGAGCTTCCCTATTTTAATCAAATCCTGAATGTTCAGAACACAAAGCAGAGCAAAATGTTGCTCAATCGCTATTGTTTTTGCTTATTTCAGAAAGCACTTCAGTTGGGTTGAGCCGTATCTAAAAAAGACTTCATCTCCTGGAGATCAACTCTGCAGCCAGCTGAGAAAATTAATCATGTAGAACTGGGACATAGGCGGGTATTAAAAAGCTGACTATGAAAAACTTCCAGACTTACCCTCTTCCTCCTTTTCCACCAATCACAATGTGGGCAGTATCCTGGCTGACCCCATATGTACATACACACAGTCTGCAAATCTGTTGTCACCTCCTGTCCCTCCTGTCTGTCTTTGTGACTAGGTCACTGAAACTAATGGGATTCCTTCCACAGAGGCAGAGAGAAGAGGGACAACTGTAGATTCCCAAGAACATCCTTAAAAAACCCATTTGAACACCCTAAACATTTATTTTAAAATTGAAATGCCAGTTAGACTTGAGTGCCAGGAGCAGCAAGTCCTCCCATCCAAGGAGTCTGACTTCCCAAAGGGAGCACATGAAACAACTTGCTGTTCTGGACTGATTCATTTTCCTCAGACTGAGATAAGATCCCTACTATATTTCAAAAACAGAAGAGGATGCTGTCACAATGGCTATGGCCAGACAAATTTGTCTGTATTTGGTAAAATGCAAAGGATCTTCTGGCACTGTTTGTACCACTTCTTTTTAGAGGTAGGAAGGTTATGAGACTTTCAGATCAATGCCTAATTTATTTTCTTGGAAAAAATAGAATCATGTCAAAATAAAACTTTTGGTTTACAGTGATTTTAAAAAGTGGAAAAAAAAAAAACCCCGAAACAAACAAAACCCACCAGTAATGTTGCATAAAAATATGTATTTGGGGGGGGGTTTACCATCTTTGTTGTCCTTCCTTATTGTCTTTTTGGTTTTGTCTTTTGAATTTAGGCCTGTTCTGAAAGTTTATTTTCTTTTTGGAATATAATACAAGGAAAATAAGTTGACCTTTTGAAATCAAAATATTTCACAGACTACTTGTTGATACTTATATTTTCAACAGTTTTTTCTCCTGCTTTCAAATGAAGCTATTTGGTGACCACATAAGTAGTTTTGCCCCTTCCACATAAACTCTATTTTCTAGTGAAGATAAGTTTCCTTAAAGATTTTCTTCAACTCAAGGAACCATGACATCCTCAGCAACCCTGATGCACTAGCTTCTCTTTGGTCTCAGGAATCTCAATGGTCCTCTGCAATGGGAGTAGATAAAAGATTAAAAATCCAAGTATTGGTGACAGAAAATGCAGGCATGTGAAAACAGACCTAGCCCAAATATCTTTGACAATAACACATCCGAGGATGTCTGTAGTGTAACAGCATCTAATCACACCCTGCTGGAGTATCTGATGCAGGACTTGTCTTGTGAGGTTCAGTCCCAGAACCTTTGTTCTTCTTTGTTCCTTCAGGAACCTTTGTTCAGTCCCAGAATTCGGCATTTCCCATTTTTTCTTTTTTTTAAAAAAAGTGTCATTTTCCCAAATAAAATTATACACACCTGAAGAAAATTATACACATCTGAGATAGGCTTTTCATTCCCCAAAACCATGGACTGGACAAAGACCTGGTAATACAATCACTTCCCCTACTGAATTAGGCCCTTTCATACTACAGGAAGTGCTAGAATCCACACAGAAAAAAAACCAAGTCACCTCCTGCAATTCCTTTTAGCTAGTGAAAAAGAGTCAAGAGTGCCCAGAGACCCCCAAACTAGTTTCGCATTGGGTTAAATTCAGTGTTCTGGTCCTCATTTGCAGGGTAATCTCAGCCAGTATGGTCATGACCTCCAGCAAGAGCTATGTTATACTGGAACAATGGATCTGTCAGCCTCCTGAGTGAAAGGGGTGTGTGCAAAGGACAAAGGTTTCTCAGCAGCTGGCTCATGAATCTGGAGTTCCTGCCTGGAAGGGATCAGGATGATTAAAAAACTCAGCACCTTCCAAGCAAAATGGAAAACCCACTTCTTTGCTTTGCTCTTCCCACAAATGCTCTACATGAAAAAATAAATCAAGTCCATTCCCTGCCGCCTTGAAAGAAGAAAGAAACATTATTTGTGGGAAGAAAACTCCTAGGCTATTTGTCCCTATATATTTGTTATAATTTGGAGATCTACCACTGTGTTGCCACTACAAAAGCTGGTACCTACTTGGGTGGAACAAGTACAAACTGCAAAAGGATTCAAGAAATTTATTTGCGCAATACCCATTTTTTTCTAATCCTTCATTGTTCTGATCATACTTCCTGCCTCAGTCCAGCCTGATCAGCTTCAGAGCTAAACAGGCCAGCAGCCCACTCCATGTGAGAGACCTCAGGGTTTGCTGTATCATGCCTCAGAAATGCTAGCAGTGGTGTTCCTCCATTTCTAAATCCTATCCCAACTCTTTCTGAAAAATTACTTCAAGACCACACTGAAAGTTCACAGGCTGAGCCACTCCAGATAAATCTCTTACCTCTGGATCTTTGCACGCTCCAGCTGATCTATTTGTATTCTTATTTATTCTTCAGATATGGCTGTTTAATTCAATGTACTTGATGCTGTTTCCATTATCATTGCCTGTTTGGTTGTTTTCCTATAACTGTCTCAAAGCATAACACCTCTGTGGATGACAGCCCATGCTCCTTTACTGCTTGTTTGCCTGCAGGGGCTATGCAATCCTATACGTGGTCACTCACCTACACCGTGACAACAGCTGCTGGGTCACCTGCTGAAAATTCCCAACAGTTGCCCTGCATGAGAAGTCCACATGTACCATCATCATCTGTCACACATCGGATACCTGTTTATCCTCACAGAGAAGAACACGGGTAGGTCCTTTCCCAGTGTCCTGTTTTTTGGAAGTTTTGCTTGCTTGTTTGTGGAATTTTTTTTGTTTGTTTTTCAATAAAATTATGATTAGGGATTTTTGGGGAAATACAGTGAACTCCGTCTCTTGATGTAGTAACTCTGTATTGCAAAGATGCTAGTATCATGATTCTTTGGCTGTTGTTACTGTTGCATGCTTATATTATATATCAGTTTTATAAGCTCATTTAATTCTATTTTAAAACACAGTAGGCCTGGAGAATATTTTATGAAAGAGAGGGCTTCAGTAGATTTCTTCTTTGATTCCCATTTTCCTGTGCCAAAAGGCTAGAAGTCCCCAAAGACTGACCTTAATATACCATGTCTCAGGTGAGGTGATCCTTCTCCTCTGCTCAGCACTGCTGGGACCACATCTGAACTCAGTTCTGGGCTCCTCAGGACAAGTCAGACACAGCCATACTGGAGTAATTCCAGAAAAGGGCCATTTAGATAACTACAGGACTGGAGCATCTGTCATACAAGAGAGACCAAGAGAATTGGGATTACTTAGCAGTCTGGAGACAATGAACCATTCCCCTGCTGTAGGTGAACTTCACACCAAATGCAGACTCTTAGCCACCCATCATACCTGAAAGTTTCCTAACAAATAGAAGTTCTGCTGGACTTCCTACCGGTCTTGCACATTAAAGATGATACTCTGTCAATTATAAAGGCTCCAAACCATCTTGAAATAAAAGAGAATGTATAAAAGATCTCAAAGAACACAAGATGTCTGCCTACCACAAACAGTGTGCAACAGCTCTATAACATAGCCATTCCTCTCCTCCTCTCTCCACAGAGACTATTACAGTCATTTTATTTGGGCACCAGGTTGTCTGAGGCAGATTATATCACAGTATTCCACAATGCTGAGACACTTAACTGAAGTCTCATTACTCAACAGCTATAGATGTGGTTTAGAAGGTGCTGTAAGACATGGTACTTGGCAGAAGACTGCTTTGCTGGATTTTTCTGGTACACTTTCTTCTTAGACAGATGTAGGGATTCTCAGCTAAGTACTTTAAAATTTAGGCAGAATACTAGCCTTGAAGGAGCACGGTCATCTTCTCAGGTTGTCAGCGCTCTCTCTTCTGAATTTGAACAGAGAAAGAGGAATCTTCCTGGACCAAAAGTACACAATAGAGATTAGGATAAGAAACTGCCACGCTATGCTCAATTTTATGCTTTAATGCTCAAGTACATTAAAGTGCTGTATTTTAGCAAGAAGTGATGAGTGAAAGAAGGAGACAAAATTAATAGCATCCTTAATGACTAGAGAAAGCATAAAGTGCAAACACTGCCTTACAGAACTTGGTTTTGTTTGGGAGTCCAAGGGTACCCAGACTACAGGAAGACTAGGTAGGCCAGCATCTTCTTGAAGCAAAGAAGGCTGCTCTGTCCATGTCAGGCTTATGCAGACTGCCAAAAACATCTGTTGCATGTCTTACCAGTCTATTGTGTTGTAGGAATTAAAACAGATGTCTGCCTACCACAAACAGTGTGCAGCAGCTCCATAACATATCCATTCCTCTCCTCCGCTCTCCACAGACAGACTATTAAAGTCATTTTATTTGGGCACCAGGTTGTCTGAGGTAGATTACGGAAACCACTCATATTTACAGCTAGGCCTAAGTGAGCGGAAGAGTGATGACACAGTGTAGAATAGCGAAGATGAACATAAGGCCTTATGCCCTGAAAATATTTTTAGAAGGGGTGCTCTGCCTCCATTTACAATCTACTGGATCAAATTATATTGAACTATACATTCAAATTATATTGAACTTTCCAGAAAAAGAGTAAGTCTGTAAAAATAACTGTCTTCTTCACACAATGAATCAGTTACCTTGTTTATTTACAATGGTTTGTGTTTTATTGTATTTCATCGTGTTTCATTGAGCAGGTTGAGAGAAGGGGCATGAAGATGCTCAAGGGGCTGGAACACCTACCCTGGGAGGACAGGCTGAGAGCTTGGGTAGTTTGGCCTGGAGAAGTGAAGGCTCTGGGGACACCTTACAGCAGCTTCCATTGCCTAAAGTGGGCCTACAAGAGGGCTGGAGAGGGACTTTTTATTAGAAAGTGTAGTAGTAGGAGTAGGGGTAATGGTTTTAAACTGAAAGAGGGTAGATTTAGATTAGTTATTAATTATTAGGAAGAAATTCTTTACTGTGAGGGTGGTGAGACACTGGCATAGAGAAGTGCCCAGAGAAGTGCCCAGAGAAGTGCCCAGAGAAGTTGTGGCTGCCTCATCCCTAGCAGCATTCAAGGCCAGGTTGGATGGGACTTTGACTGGAAGGTGTACCTGCCCATGGCAGGGGGGTTGGAACTGGATGATCTTGAAGATTCTTTCCAACCTAAACTATTCTATGATTTCAAATAGCATTCTTTTAAGAACTTCCAAACTTGTCTTCTTCAGTCAGCTGTGCTAAAGGTTTATGTTGAGTGCTTTAGATGCAAATTAGTACATCTTTCTCCCTCCCAAAAAAGGGGCCTCTGATCCCAGCACAAGGATAGAGCTGAACTCCACAGTCAAAGGAGTTAAATCTCACCACAGTTCCTCAGCCTGGATAGCAATTTACTAGAAACATTGCAATAAAATAATAATCAAAGGGAAAGACACTTTCTTCTTAGAAAGGTCATAAATGAGCCTGCAATTTTAAACAAGTCACAGAAACATGTCGAGTCTCTCTATTTTTTGTTATGTTGAATGAATAATTTCACTAAGTGGCATCTGCTTCTCATCTGAGCTGGGGAATACCTTTTTTAAAAGGTTGTTTAAAATACCATTCCCCCATTCAAAGAGAGTGCAACTGCATGTTTCATTAAAGTTCTACAATTATTAGTGGGAATACAGTTATTATGCATACTAAACAGTGCTTTTTAATGGATTTTAGATACACAGGAAGTTACAACTATGGTAGCTATAGCAACCAGCATCCCCATCCAATGCAGAGTCAGTATCCCTCCTTACCACATGATACTGCTATTTCTGGACCACTTCACTACTCAGCTTACCACAGAAGCTCTTCACAGGTAAGCTGGATTTATTACTTGATAATGCTTACTATAACATTTTAAGTTGTGCTTGTAAATTTATCAGTATATAAGCTGTCTGAATCAAAAAGCTGTCATCAACCTAATAATTTATGGTCCCCAATTTTTTTCTTTTCTAGTATTACCCAGACATCTTTTCATTTTGGTGCAGACTCTTTTATCATAAATAGCTTTAGATTGTGAATTTAAAGTGCTAACTGTAAAATTCAGGATTCTGGATCATAGAAAGTATTTCCGGGTTAAGGAGTAGCTAAACTAGAAATTAAAATAACTAGTTGCATGTTTCTTAGCTGTTGGGAACAGGAAGAGATTCCTAACAAGAAATAAAAGTGGTTTTATCTAGTTGAAAGACAATGCAGAGGCCATTGTGAATTCTTCTGGGGCCTCTGCTTTTGAGAATACATATGTTTAGGAATTGTGAGTTCTGCATGTAGGTTTGAATAGCTTCAGGACACCACTGCAAAGATGTTCTGCTTAGTCTATATGCGATAGCCTCCTACTATAACGCTGCAAAATTATGTCAGTAACTATTTCAAGACTATTTTTTTCCATAAAACTGAGCCAGTAGGAGCTAGCACAGATTAATTGTAAAGTTGATATTTGGCAACAGTTCAAAAACAGTGTCACTGTAGGAGAGCTTTTAGTATGTCATGCAGTTGGTGCTTCCCCAGCGTAGGAAGCTGCTGTCTCCTAGATTTGCAAAGGGCTGGCACAGGCAGGATCTGGTGGCATTAGGGTATTTCACCCACATGGCACCTCTTAGGCTTCATCTACTGGAGATTTTTACAAGTATATTAGGGACCACCATGTCTAACCATTGTCACCGGACTGGAACATTTTCATACCAGTGCAAAGATGTGAAGTTGATAGTGCTTTGGACTAGAATATACAAACCCTGCATCTCATTCTTTGGTGTCAGTCTGCCAGCTGAACTCACAGTAGTAGTTTCTCTTCCTTATGCTTACTTTTTCCTAGCTGTAAGATTAGATAAAGCTTTTTGAGATCTGCTGGGATGATTGTCCTATACAAACCCCATATTCTCATTTCAAGTAGCTCAACAATGGCTCCCTAGTTTATGGAAATAAGTCGTCTACAACTTTTTACCCATTTGTGTAGCACCTGGCCCATCACACTACATGAGGTGTCAGGATTTGTTTGAGGGCTGTTGCAGCTGCTGTATCTTCAACAGGAACAGTGAGTGAATGTTTAAGTATGGCATCCTGGCTTACCAATTTTCTCTACTGTCTCTTTTCCTTTACTGCAGAAAACCCATGTAAGTGCTGGTTCTGAAATGATCGGTAAGGCCGCGAGTATGTGTGTAATCAGCAAATTAGGCTCTTCTTGTTTGGAAATGTTATAACCCACGCAAGGAGTTTCTTCCTACCCTCTGACAACTGTCTGTCACACTGACATAGAGAGCACAAGTTAAGCAAGAAATAAATAAAGCAAAGCCAGATCAGCACATTTTTAGTTTTCTCATGTCCTGGTTAGCATGTTGTAGGGAAATAGTAACATGCATTAAAATAATGTGAATATTTTTCATACTGCAGTAGGCTGTCTCTACAAGTGCAGATGTCAGATCATTTCTTCCTTCCTTATTAGCCCTTGAACTGTCCTGAGCATACCTGAAGAAGAGCTAACCTTCAATGATCACACCTGAGAGTAAAATGATTTCAACTTGTATTTAGCATGCTCTTTTTCATGTTGCTTGTAAACTGAGATGGAATCTCACAGCAGGACACAGCTAACAAAACCCTTTCAAATGTGCTTATTCTGTATTGGAAGGAGCTACAGACTGAAGCCTTACTTTCAAAAACAATCTGTAAGTCTTGAACAGTTTAATATGGCATCCTTTTCAAAGCTAAGTGAACTTCTATAAAACGCCTCCCTTGATGATTAGTTCTTTGTTAGCTACTTTTAACAAAAAAGGCTCATAAGTTGTCCCTAATAAGATGTTAGGGAACTACTCTTTTCCTAGTGGACTTTCTGAGAGGAACACGGGGCAAGGAATTGCAGTAGGACTCATGATGTTGCAAGATCAACATACAGGAAGCCAAACGTGCAATGAATTTATAAACAGCTGCCACTACACTGAAACTGGAGGAGATGCAGTGTGTATGGCTGTGGTAATATATCAGTTGAGAAGAGGAGGCATTGACCATAACTCTTCAAAAGAACTCTTTGTTGTAATCTACATTCAGTCCAAATATAGAACTCTGGCTCAACTTCAGCTAATATTCTTCATGCTCTTTAGGATAGTGTCTCTGGATTAACTCCTAAAGGAAAAAAAACCCATGTGTGGGTAGTTGTCCTCTACAAACATGGATTCAGAGACAGACCTAGTCACAGGCAGGGGTCGAAGCTAAAACAGGCAACATAACTGAGCTGGGTTTTAGGCTGCAGCTATAAATCACTATCTTGGCCTTGAAGAACACTGTGTCTAACCTCTTTCTGTGGAAGAGAGTTACATACTCCACGTTTTATGAAGTCAGATATTTTGGGGCTATTTTCAATCCCAGAAAAACATTCCTATTAAAAAACAGAGTTGTAATTGATTTTTTGATTGTTTGCTTAGTAGAACTTAAAGACGGATCAGATCACAAATACAATTTACAGACATCAACAAACAAAGTGGAATTGGAGCAAAGGGGATGGAGGGAGTAACTTTAGTTTGGTGAAAGTGAGGAACTGAAAAGCTGGGAAAGAGTCAGGGAAGGGAATAAGTGACCCTTTAAATTGTATTTGCCAACATGCAGCATGCTGACCTCCACCTGAAAATACAATGATGGTTGCATTGTATTAATTTTGGGATGTCTTCTGTGGTTTTGTCCCTGTAATCCTTACAGTGGGGCTGTGCTGGGGAAAAAGCCCCAGAGCTGTAGATCCTGTACCAAGTACAGCTCTTGAAACATACATGTGGGGGTACCAAGCCAAGCTTATCTCACCTGACCTGTGACATCCATGTTGGTGAGAGGCTTCTGGATAATCTGGATCCCCTACTGTTAGAGGAAACGAGACAGCAGTAGTTGCCAAGGATGATACCACTGAAGCACCATGTGTCACAGTTGTGTGCTCATTCACATCCTGGTCTGTGACAGACTGGTGAGAGGCCTTGAGGTTTTTGCTGTCACCCATCTCTGAGGCAGCCTTGGAGCTTACCTTTGCCCACAGAGGACTGTGGTGTTTTGTGACTCTGGGATAAATAGACATTTTGATAAGTAGCACATAGTTTTGTAAAGATCACTGGCTTTCAGATGGACAGGAAGGGATAAAAATGGAGGAGATGGCTTGTAAAAAACTTCATAGAGAAGCAGTTGTTCCCCTGAAGTAGTATCTGCAGCTACTAACCCAGTATACGCCTAAACCTGGCTCCTTCTGGCAGTATAGGCTGACTAATTCCCACTGATGGCTAAGAGCCTTTTTGTTGACAGGGACAGTCTGTTCAAACCTTAGTCTTAATCCGACTTTTATTTCCCTTTTCATCAGCATCTGTGAATAGTTCTCAGAACAGTTGCTTCCTTGTAACTCCAGGCCTGATTGCTCATCTCTTGACTTGGCTTACTGGCCACAAGCCTGTCACACAGATAAAGAAAAATGATCTACAGATAGATTTATTACTACCTAATTCTCCAAGCTGTAGTGCAGAAGTGCATACAATCCTATGATGCTACTCTATCATCATACAGAAGGGGACTGTGTAATATATGTATATAAACACATCTGTACTTACATTACATTTTGTCAGTTCTCTGCCTCCGAAGTGACAAATGCCAGGGTAGAAAATAGACATCAGCTCTGTTTAAAAACCTGTGAGTGTTCTTATCAGCCTACGCTGAGTTTAGCAGAGAGGTACCTCCTTCAGTGGTACCCCTTCACAATGTTGCCACCTAATCCACGTCCACAATGGACACTTGACTGGCTTTTGATCACAGTTTTTGCCTTCAAGTTCACACTGGCTGGACAAGTCTTGATACTTTTCCAGGCTATCCATAAATATTTCAGTTCATGTCATTCCACCTCTTCCTTAATATAACTCACGCTGCAGTAAGTTTTCTCTGTAAATCGCAAGGACAACACTTTTAGTAGGAAGAGTAAAGACATCTGCAGCAGTATATATACAGTCTATATATTTTTATATTTTAATATATCTGATAACATATAAAGATGCATATCCTATGAATATGCATCCATATACATCCAGTACAAAAAAGTCAAGCATACAATATATATGTGTAAGTACTCTAATGCATGGCTGTAGTGAGTCATATTGCAGGTCCCTTTATTCAGGTTCTATCTCCAGTAATGGGCAGAAATGAATGTGTCTTACAGTAAGCAGACAGTTGTCCTTTCACCAGCATAGCCCCACTGTCTTTGGCAAGAGCTGACCTAGGGACATGCTGAGTAGGATGCTGGACTGTTGGATTTTGCAGCAAACTGCCCTCTATTGCCCTGCCCTTGAGCTTTGAAGTTCATTTAGCCTTTTTTTTTTTTTTCTGTACTGACAGATTTAGGGATGGGTTACATGAGACATATGTTCTCTTATTAATTTTAAGTCTGTTATCTCATATTTGCATTAGGTGCCCTATGTTTTTTGGGTGATGAGGAATAAGTAATATTCATTCTTTATTTATCTACTCTGGCTGTTCAAGACATTATAGATCTCACCTCCTTCCTCTTATCTCTTTTCCAGACTTAAAAAGTCATCATCTGTTTAGTTTCTCTTGTAATGGATGCTCTATACACAGGAATTATATAAGGACAGCATGCATACTGTAGGACAGGCGTTGTCTGGGGAACATGTAGGCATCCTATTCTTTCAGTTGGGCTGAGCAGGGAACCTGCTGGAGCTGCAGCTCCCTTCTGGCCTTCCTGTGCAAACCTGATCTCAGATCAGCCAGGAGGGACTCAGTGAAGAAGCTGCCAGATCAGCCATTTAGGTGTGGGACACACTCCTAGACCCCCTCCTGCACACAGCCTTTTCTTTCTTTGTATTTCCAAAATGGAGCAACCACCTTCAAACGGTGTATACCAGGTGGAGGCACTTAAAAGAGACCCACAGAAGTGGCATAGTAGTGTTTCCCTTTTTGTTCCTTGAGATGCAGTTCTCACCTTAAAGACAAGCATTTATTTATTTATCTATTTTCTACTTTTAAGCTGTCTCCTGCTGTGCTCAGGGGCATAGCCAGGGTCAGTTGTTCCTGAACTGAGGCTCTGTCCTCAAGAGGCACTAGTCAACTTCTTGTACTGGGTGGAGAACATTTGTTATCAGCAAGTGTCTGCAATGCTGTTTTGCTGTTGTCAGATTTAGTTTATGAAGAGCATAGCATGTTTTACTTCCATGGTCTGGACAGAACAAATCAGTCCGGAAAATGTGGTAGTGGTAGAACCTGCTGTTATGCAGTAGATTGGGTTTGCACCTCTCAGAGGCAGAGTATTGGGATGATAGCTTTAAGCAGTGTTTGTACTCTGACTCTCCTAAACTCTCCTAAGCTCTTCCGAGGACTGCAGTGGTCTCACATAACTTCTGAGAGTTTCAGCATCACTTGGTTTCTCTGTGCAATGTTGCATACCACAATTCTACCCAACTAAGTCTTCACTTCCCTTCATGCGCCTCTCTAGCAGGATTTATACTGGGACAGTACTGGAAGAAAGTAGTAACTGGTTTTTGGCACAGTGGAGGAGCCAAATAAATACCCTTCTAGACAGAGCCAATGCTTTAATGTCCACTCACATTGTTCTGGCCCATGTAGCTCACAGAAAGGAGAAAGGAAAAAGCTCTTGTCCCCCCAGCACATACACAGTATAAGCTTGTGACTGTACCAATGCAGTAAGAATAATACAACCTTCCCAATAACCACCCTGTCATCAAACAGCTAGTAATGACAGAAAGAACAAAAATACTGGCCACCCATGCAACAAGAATCATTGTTCCTAACTCTATGGCTTCATAACGGACTTGAGATTGTTAGAATGTAATTGGAAGTAATTATGTATTGAATGCAACAGGAAACAGATGTCTTCTTTCTAAATAATTACGCTTTTTCAAAAGGCTCCAAATGCCACTCCCTGAAGTACCAAAACCACTTAGATTGACTTGAAAGTTTCAACCAAACTATTTGATAGACGAACATTCAATAAGCTTCAGTTTGGGGAGAAAAGGATCATTAGGGGTTATAAAGATTCAATCAATCAATAGTTTTGATCATGTAATTTTTTTGAGATTATAAGCATATTTTTATGAAGTTAATTTATAGCCAGTTCTTCACAATTGCTGTAATTTCTGGTATGAGCTATTTGCAAATCCTAAATAGTGGCTTCTGTACAATATTCACTTAAAGCACTCTGCAGAAGTGTGAGCGAATGCAGTGTAAAGTCAGAGCCACATTCATAAGGAAAATATTTTGCTGTTTGGACAGAGACACCTTTCACCTCCACGCATAATCAGTCAGTGAGTTGAGGATAAGAATAAAGAGATCATTCTTCATCCTCACACTGCAGGAACTCAGTCATCACTTCATGGGAGGACATCCTTTATGTATTTTATAAAATAATACTAAAATAAATTGAATTAATTTTACATTATTGGGCAAGGCCTCAACAGTAATCTGCTCAAAGACTCACAGACTTAAAGGGCTTCTTGTCTAGGTTTAACAGCAGCAGTAGCAGCAAGTGTGAGTTAACCCAGAAAATGGCAATTTCCTGTCAAGAGCCCTCCAACAAACGTCGCTTTTATATCTGGCAAAGATCACTAGGCCCCAGTGTTTTGAGTTCAGCATGTTTAAGCACTCTTCATCAAACCGGATGTAGAGTGTGAAAGGTGATTCAGGCAGCATGGGCAGGCATCCGCCCAGATGGCTATGCTTCGGACACTCCAACAAGGCTGAATAGATGCTTCATTGGGTGAGTTAATAGTCAGGCAGGGGCCAATGAGTACTTTAAAAATATTGTCTTTCAATAGTCTCTTCACTGTAGGGAAAAAGAAGTCACTGACTCATTTGCGATTAGCTGACCTACCATGACAAAACTTTCCATCTTGCATTCAGTCATAACAGAATTTATTGTAAAATACTAGATATTTAGAGTCCATGTTATTTTCAAGCAATTATTCTTTTTACATTCATGACACATTCATAAACACAGCTGCATCAAGTGCGCTTGATGAAAAGGAAAAGCAACACACTGTATCCTGTCCCCTCATGCAAAGCCATTAGGTCTGCCTTCTTAATAAGTCTTAGTATGGCCTCTTGACTGCAGATAGGAGGAGGATTATCTTCCTTTTTCAAGGCATCCTGAAGTTTATTCTGTGAGCCAAGGTTTCATTCCCCTAACAGCACAGGTTTTGTGGTTCCAAACTGCCAAAAAGATGTTATATGGCTTCCCCACATAATGCCATTTACAACCAGGAGACCCACCATAAGATTCCCACAGTTCATTTTGTTTTTCTTGCTCATAGATGAAAGTTTTGCAGACTGCAAATTATCAAGTAGCAAATTATCCCAGCTGAAGCTGGAGTTTTCTCTTGGCATTTGTAGGGGTTATGAAAGCAAGTAATTCTCTTGATGTAAATCACAACCTCAGTTTCACAACCTCAAGGGAAAATTGCACTGAGGTTACAAAGGATTCTCTTACTGTTAATGACTGAGTAGGTCAATTATCACATGGAGAAGGAGACAAATGATAATCATTGGTGTATTATGGCAAAAGTCTAGATTAATCTTGCTCTTTAATACAAGAATCTACAGTGACTTCAGGTATACATCAATAGGTAATAAAGACAAAGAGCATGATAACTGGTATCAGGTAAAACAGTACTGAAGACAAAGAAGAATGTTTCTAGATTGGCTCACATCCTGCAGCTCCACAGGTGAGATACAGAAAACAGAAAGTTAAAAATGTATTATTTGGGTGGGGTGGCTTTTTCCCAGTGATGCATCCTGGTCCTGAGTCCTACCGTCTCAAAGCGTTTTGTACATTTGAGATCAGCCAGGAAATACAAGTTGTGGATTTGACAGCTGTGGAAAGGGACTTTTTTTTAACTTAAGCCAACCTAACTAATGGATTACATCATTTAGGAGGAGCAAGAGCTGTCTTGAGGACTGCTTATCTTCTGTCTTAAATATTTACCTTGAGGTTTGATAAATTTTTCCAGCGGCTGTAGACAAAGTGAAGATGAGTCACTTTTATTAGATGTATGACATTTTAACAATTGAAGTTAGGTGAGATGAATTCAACTCCTAAGCTATGGCGAATCACAAGACAATTTGTTTCCTCTGTATTCATTAAGGTGAGAGTTTTGTGCATGACAATGCTCAGGCAAAGGCAGTCAGCAGGCACTGGCATGAAAATGACTTTCAGTTATTGCCAGTGCGGACAAGGAAAGGCGCATCCTAACTCTATTAGCTATTCTCCCAAAACATTAAAAATATGAAATTTGCTCAAATTTTTCTGGAACCTCTTACGTATACTTAGAATATTTGAAGGTTGTTTGTCTATGATAGAGTGCCTTGTCCTTAATAAATGAATTAAATGAGAGAACCATGATCTTAAATCAAATCACCTAATTTAAAACCTCAGAGCTTGAGTTTCATTGCTGCTGGGCACCAGCAATTCTTATCTTCAGCAAAACTTCTGGAAAACCAACAATTCTGAAAACTTGATTCTTATGCAAAGGAATATAAGTCCTTCTGTGATCAGTGCCTAAGTCTGCTGAGCTTTCTCTGGGGTGAATACCTAAAGGGGATTACAAGAATTCTGGAAAGGGCTTTTTACAAGGGTATGTGTGGAAAAGACAAAGGGTAATGGCTTTAAACTGAAGGAGGGGAGATTTAGGTTAGATATTAGAAGGAATTCGTCCCTGTGAGGGCCATGAGACACTGGCACAGGTTGTCCAGAGAAGCTGTGGTTGCCTAATCCCTGGCAGTGTTCAAGGCCAGGCTGGACAGGGCTTGGAGCAACGTAGTCTAGTGGAAGGCGTCCCTGCCCATGGCAGGGGGACTGGAGCTAGATGATATTTAAGGTCCTTTCCATCACAAACCATTCTATGATTCTGGGAAGATGGAAATTTAGATGATCTTGTATAGACTCATTGCCAGTGATGCCAATACAGCTTATTCTGATAGCTGCATTAGCAATACCAGTTCAAGTGTTGACATTCCAGTATGGTGCTGCTATTTGCCAGCCTGTTTCAGCAGCTGATTGCACAGGTAAATCCAGTCTCTATGGCAACGAGAAGTACATGCTAAATAATGCATCATAGAGCTTTGATGTCCTTCCTCTCATCTTCTAACTGGCCTGTCTTCCGCAGGACACAATGGTATGTGTGTGGATGCTAAATCACTAACTGCAGTAGGTTGGTCAAAAATAGTCTTCTCTTTCTCTTCTCTAATTAGGAGTGCTCGGAGTGTGACTTTTGAGCTGCCTGTGGCTTTGTGAACTGTTTGAATACGTGTGCCAAGGCAGGGCTGCCTTCCTGGCTGTGGTTTGAAGGGAGTCAGCAGAAACTCCTCATGGAGTCATTGCTGTAATTGCCTTGGGCTTATGCAACAGCTGCTTATGCAAGTGATTAACCACAGCCCAACCCGGTGGTGGGGTAATGTGACAAGACCCTCTGGGAATCAGTCATTTCCCTCCTAGGAATAACTACAGCAGCTCTTCTCTCCACAATCCTCCAAAAGATGG
Source organism: Bolborhynchus lineola (assembly GCA_025448015.1). Lineage (NCBI taxonomy): Eukaryota > Metazoa > Chordata > Aves > Psittaciformes > Psittacidae > Bolborhynchus > Bolborhynchus lineola. The sequence continues at coordinate 6,977 of JAOEHX010009394.1, read as the reverse complement.
GGAAGGGATTTCACAGTCCTCAACCATATAAAGTTTTGGCACGCAGCTTGCAAGGCTTGTAAGCATCAGAAGAGGTGATAGTCCTAACTTTGGTGAAATACTGTCAAACAGCCTAAGAAGATGAAAGTTTCAATTATGACCCTTTTTGTAGGAAAGGTATAAAGGTGTAAAATGTAGAACCTCTGAAGACACATGGCTGGTCAAGGGGAACAGGGATCCTAATGGTCTCTGCGATGCAGATGGATAACAGGATTGCAAAACAAGGAGAGCACATGGATGATCTGCTCCTGTAAGGCAATAAGAGAAATATATGTTAAGCAAGCACTCATAAGCAAGATTTACTTCCTGTTGCTAGCAGCTTGTGCCTATAGAAAGCAAAAGCTGTTCTCTGTTTTCCTGCCTATTCTTCCTGTCCTCAGCACATCTTCTCACAAGTGGGAGGCATTTGTTGAGCTGCTTTGACTCCTAGTTTCCAACTGTCACTGCGAACAGCTGGGGAATAGAGAGATTCTACTTCTGCCTGCCTCTTTTCATAAGTTCTTCAATTAGCTGCCCGCTCTGAGGCCAGACACTGGCAGGACAGCTTGTGAATATTTAAAAGGAAAGGCACCTTTCCAGAAATAAAGATCTTTTACTCTCCTCCCTCCAAACTGAGTTGAGTGAACAAGAGTTGGGACATTTCATACTCTGTTTCTTACAGAAGAGCAAGTTTTCAACTAAAAGCAGTGAGAAAAAGATAAGATGAATTAAACTTGCTCTTCTGCTCCCAGTTATACCTGCCAGAGCATAGCCCTTTGATAAATTGAGCCAATATTTAAGTGCAGTGATCGCCTTCACACTGGTTTGACGGCAGGCACTAATCGTCTGATATTCCACCTTTAGTATGCTACCTACTTGTTGGAGGTCCATTAGTTCATATGATTTTGGTTTTGTTAAATACGGCATCGTGACACCACCAGCCCTTATTTTAACATGAAGTATGTGGTAGATAATGCTTTAATTTGTTTTTCTTTGCTTTTATTGTAGTACCCTTTCAACAGTCCAACATCAAGAATGGAGCCCTGTCTGATGAGCAGTACTCCAAGGCTACATCCCACACCAGTGACTCCTCGCTGGCCAGAGGTTCCGGCTGCAAACTCCTGCTACACGAGCCCATCCATGCACTCCACAAGATATGGAAATTCTAGTGACATGTACACCCCCTTGACTACACGCAGGAATTCTGAATATGAGCACATGCAACACTTTCCTGGCTTTGCCTACATCAATGGGGAAGCCACCACAGGTTGGGCTAAATGAAAATGACTGGTTATCAGCTAAGCCCATATACTTAAAAGAGTTACAAAAACTTCATGTTATGTGGGAGTTTTTACGGACATTCTTCAAGGGAGGTGAAGATGGAAAAGATCCTGAGCAGATAACCGTAGTTCATATTGTGGGCAGATTGCAGACCAGTGTGACTGAACGTTCCTGTAGCTGAAAAAGAGTTTTGTTCTATTCTAGACCACTTCTGGGGCCAATCTGTGCCTTTTAATTCGGGTATGTGGGCCAACCCTGTGTGATGTCAGTCTGAGTGAGCCATTTTTGCCCCCCTCTCTTATTGACAAATGTTAATGAGTGTTACAAAAAGAGTACCAGAACAGGACCTATTTATAATTCTAATTGAAGACAGGAAATTCACCCTCAGCAAAGCTCTGTCATCTGTTCTTCTTTTAAGCTCTTAATGCATTCCTTGAAAACCATTCTGCCAACTTATCACTTCTTCATATCAATTCCTTTATCTGGCTCCTTAAAAGAGATACGGTGTTGTAGGTTTCAGTTTACACCTAACTTTGTATATTGATGCACCTTTCTGTGGATCCACTAAGTTTGATCTTTACACAGGAGAAGAAAAGACATGTAGCATTGAATTATACACTGCCTTAAGTTGACTATTGTTCTTATTATATATATGTATTTGAGTTAAGTTTGCACAATCTGGAAAAATCTAACTTCTCTGTTCAGAAATGACAAGGTAAAGAAGGGACTTGGGGACTGGGAAGATTTGGGATTCAGAGCCACATATGTTAAATATGATGATATGAAGCAATTATGTAAAGAAAATGACAATGCAAACATGATTATCACTTAATTACCTATTGACAGGTATGAAACTATTCTCTCAGTTCCTTCATGTGGTATTAATTCTATATACTTCTACAAAATCAAAATTCAAAGCTGTGCCTTTGAACTTATTCTGTACTGTGTATGTGTGGAAAAATGTATTGTATTTTGGGGAGAATTTTTCTTAGACATTTTCTGTCAGATTTCTAGCTATTTGTGAGGTTTTGTTAGATTTTATTAACATAGCTTTTTCTTCTGTATTATAAAATGCACCAAGCAATTATGGTGGACATATTACCCTATGGGTAAGAAATAAATAAATGGAATATGACATCAGACATTTCAGTAATTGTTCTGTAAATAAAATCTTTGATAGCACCCAGTGTGATGATAACCATGTTTATGCCTAAAATGGACATAAGTGTTATTTGTACAGTTGTGCAAGATATATGAGGGATTTTCACACTCAAATAAAGTTCTTGAAATTAAATAGATGACATTTAAATTTACGTAAACACAAAAACTTCTGCAAGCTGCAAACCTTCAGAAAATCCTAAATGCGACTGGTTTTATTAAACAAAGAGCTTGAGAACATACATAACCGACAGCAAATGAGTAGCCTGACACCTGTGCTTGTGGCTACAAATGGCTCGAGGCTGGGACTGGACAGATGACTCCAGATGGCTTGGCTTAAGCTCTGCTACTGTTGCTCACTCAAGCCATTGTATTCACTGGGGCAGGTAAGATGTGTTCTCTTCTTTACAGTACCTTGCAACAAATGTGTTGCCACCAGAATACTGGAAATGGAAAAGTCATTTTTCCTTAGGTAAGTAAATAAAGTGGCAAAATTCTCAGGTCTTGTGTATTTAACTAGAGGGTAAAATGGAGAGAGTTTGAGGTCTGAAGTAGCTAAAGGAATGCACTGGAAATCTGTGAGGGCTGAGAGAGGAAGGATGTTCCAGGCCAGGTTTGGGAAGTGTTCAGGCTCTTAAATATTCAGCCAAAGACCTAGAGGGATTTTCAGAAAAACACCAAGAGCACATCTCCACCCCGAGGCACCTGAAAAAAACCTTGTTTCCTCAGTTAATGTCACAGACCTTCTGAAATTTTTCTCCATCAGCTGGTGTTATTACCCAAGACACCTTTACTCTTCACTTTTGTTAAGGACAGGGAGATCAAGCTTAGGCTAATTCATCTATTTTATACTTATTCATGTTATCTTCAGGCAAAGGTGTCCACACATGAAGAAAATAAGTCATCTGAAGGAGGTTTTCTTAGCAATAAATCTTTAGCAGATGGAGCTTTGATGTGTTTTGAGACCAATGTCCTGCATTGCATTTTGTTACTGAAGATGTTTAAATCAAAGCATTGATTCTGGCCTGTTAATAACAAGCATAGAAATATCTGCCTCATCAAGACTGAGAAATTCATACAAGAAAGATACTAGAATAGAAAAATCCACTTTCTTTTCCCCAATGAATTCCGGTTTTCTGTACTGCATTGCACCTGATGCGAGCCCACTGTGACCCTGTTCACTCATTCATTATTGCTGGAATATCGATCAGTTTCCTGTTACCCAATGGACTGTTGACAATGACTTGCCATGGTCCCTCCAAGGTCCAGAGGCATTGGCAAGATGTTGTGAATGAACCATTAACTCAAAGCTGGGTCTTTGGAAGGACTGAGATGGAGATGAACCCCAGCACCACGTGATAGAAGCCAGAAGCACTTCCCGTATTTTTTACAATAACTTGTTAAATTAAACAAAGCTAATCCCCATTGACTGAAAGAAAAGAGAAGATGAGACTATTTTAGCGTACAAATATGCCATATCCTTCAACATGTTCAGGGACAACTCAGTAACTCTGATTTCAAGAGCTCAAGGAGAAAGTTCAGGAAGGAGAATGGATACTGGGCACAGTGTCAGCACCAGAAATAGTAAGGACTTTCTGAGCTAAGAAATGCAACACCATGCACAAAGTCCAGTTTTGACCAACAGCAGCACCACACACTGCTCATAAAAAAGAGGCAAAGAACATCATCAGACAGGGCTTTGAAAGGCTTTTGCAACAGAACCTCCACAGTCTTTTCCTTTTTTGAAATTTTTAGGTTTTAATTCATTTATTAACTTCTGTTGATGCCACAGGAGTCTGAAACATGCACTTCCTTTGAACTGCTTCCTGATGAGGGCTTTGAAATTAAAACTGCATGCTCCTTGGTAGCAATATCTAGATTACCAAACATAACTCTACAGAGGTCACCATCCCCATCTGCATCAGAAGCCCTGCAAGGGAAAGCAGGCCCCCTCCTTGACCACTGCAGGTCAGAACCCACCACGTTAATACATACTGCTGCAGCATTCAGGTCACAGGGGTTTAAACCAAGCAGTGAAGTGCAGCAGCACAGGAGAGGTTGATAACCTCTGAGAAGAATAGCTGGTTAGGGGCAAGAATCTCTTTAATCATCCTAGTACAAATTGCCAAACCTCCTGAGTCAGAGTCTGCAGACTTCCCTTGACCATGGTAACTGAAAACACTACTTCTTGACTAGCCACGTATTTATAGGCATATAAAGTAAATACAGAGTTTAAATAAAAGACTACAAAAATCTTTGTGAAGAAGACTTTATACCACATGCCAAAGCACTCAGTCTCATTTTCACTTTATTTTCTTTTTTTTCTTTTCTGTTTTCCTCTTCTTTTTTCCTTTTGCCTTTTCATTGTTTTCCCTTTCTCTTTGCTTCCCTTGTCTTCCTCCTCTTTTTTCTTTCTTTCTTCTTTCTTTCTTTTCATTTTCCTCATTTTTCTTTTTCTCTTTTTCTTTTTTCCTTTTCTATTTTTTATTTTGATTTTTCCTTTTCCTTTTTTATTTTCTCCTTTCATTTTCATTTTCCCTTTTCTTTTTCTTTTCTTTTTTTTTTTCTTGCTAACTTTCAATCTTGTCACAACAAATACACATTTTATTAAAAGTGTGATCTTTTTCATGGCCTGAAGCATAACAAAAGATAGATGCATGCAATATATGCCACAGAATATATTGTAATCTTATCTATTACAGCATAACTAACATATATATAATATTTTTAAGTAGCTGTACACACGCACGCACAAACATACGCATGTATGTCTGCATATAAAAATCCATTACAATGCTTCAGGATTTTTCATTACCAGGTAGAAAAAAGACTCAGCGGGGGAAGAGCAGTGAGAACTCCATTCACTGGCATGAATCCTGTTTTTGTCAGACTACCTCTTGCTGCTAAGGTCACTACCCTCTGACAAAAATGGCCTCTGACCTCCCCAGCCCCACAATTCTGTTGTGACTGACCCTGAAACCCATGAAATTCAGGGGCAGACATTGCTTTGGAAGGTTTAGATAAAGCTGACTAACATGGGAAGGACTCATGGTATGCACCCATCTGAAAAGGTCTGGCAGTCCTTTGGTAGAGGATGCAATTTATTCTGTTCCTCTCTTTCATTCAAATCCTAATCCTTCATATGCTACATAAAGTGGAAACTAAAACTCACTGATGATGAATAACAATGTGCCTTAAAAGGGCAGTAACAGTTTCCACGTATTTATTTTTTAGGGTTTTTTCAATTAAAAAAGAAATAAATCGCCTATGTACAAGTAAAATGGGTGTTTTGCTGTGCTGTGAAGGAAATCTAAGAAGTCTCATGCATTATTATAAAGTCGTAAATCCAGCAAACCAAAGGATTATTTTTACTGTGCTTCTCTCAATAGCTGCATTAGTACACACATGGACCTGACTCAGAAGAAATGGCTGTGCTGGATTTTATTACTCCTTGCAGTCCAGTGACCATGTTGTTCTGGTTCTGTATCTCAGTTCAACCCACTGTGGCAAGAAACCCTAATCAGAAAGTTCACATCCTAGTTTGGATCTGCATCTTAAATGCACACTGACACAATTCATCTCCTTCATTGCTCTTTGGAGCTACCATCCATTTGCAGATGAAACCTCCTTGCCCTGATGGCATTTTCCACCATGGAGCTGATTGTTTGTGAGATGAAAGGTTTCTCTTCATGATCACAGAGTACCTCCAGACTTGCTGCTGAATGAAAAAATACCTCAAGGAGAGACTGTCCTCAGCTGTCTCTGAAGTTTTATTACCATGTGTTTTTTTCAGTCAATACATGGTTTCTGCCATCTGGACAGTGAGTTTTGGCTATCAGGCACCCTGGGTGTGGAAATACTGTTTCTTCTCAGTGTAGTTTAAACCTATAGCCTTGAAAAGCTCTTATGACACATGGCACACCTTTGTCCTGAATACACAGGCAGTTTCGGCAAGGCAGAGAGAGGGATTTTGCCTCCAAATGTAAATCGTGAATGTTCAGGTACCACCACCACCCAGGTGGGTTAGACTGGAGAAAGAAGTGTTTGCTTTGCTGCCAGACATTACAGTAAAGCCCTACATCAGGCCATGGACATAGACCTCCCTCAGGCCGCCCCTTAGCTCCATTTTGCACAGGGCTGGTGGGTAAGCGCAAGGCAGGAGACATCTCTGCAGCCACTGCACACGGAGCATCTGCCCGAGGCTTGGAGGCAGGGGTGGCTGAAGGCACCACAAAATGCAGTGGCCAGCCCTCGCTATGGCGGGTGGTCCTCCTCGCGATGGGCACGGTAAGTGCAGCGGAGTGACCAGCCTAGCGAGGAGGGCATATGCCGGGGTAACCTTCCCACCACCGAGCGACCCGACGGCGGCGGCCGCCCGGGATTCGAACCCCGGGACTTGTCACCCTGGCCCGCCCGCCTCGCGAGGCGCCGCCGGGTCCGCCCGCGGGACCACAGCACCCATCGTGCCCCGCGGCACCAGCCCCGGCAGCGCGCCTCAGTGCCGCCTCGCTTGGCATGCC